>CM077223.1:70000-242500 GCA_039654775.1 Spinibarbus caldwelli | reverse complement strand
CTGAACTCATAAAGCCGGATCTGTGTCTGTTTCAGATGATGGGATCAGTCCAGACCGGATCGCTCAGGTCATGGGTCAGCCGGACCGGTGTCAGCACGCGGTTCACCTCATCAACGATCTGGTCCACACAGCACAGGTACATCTGCAGTAACAGACAGTTTGCTGTAGTTTATCATGATTCTAGTGCATTCTGAATTTGAACAAATCGAGTGAGTCAATGATTCAGTGACTCATTCATGAAGACAGTCACTCACTTTGATTCTGAATGAATCGGCCGTTTGAATGAATCGAGTGAGTCAGTGATTCAGCAAATCATTAATGAAGACAGTCACTAGCTTTGATTCTGAATGAATCAGCAGTTTGAACAAATCGATTGAGTGAATGATGCAACGACTCACTCGTTAAAACAGTGACTTGCCGCCATATTTAGAGTATCATTTCGTTTTTTAAAAATCATTATATATTTCAGTATTCAAAAAAAATATTAATAAATTTTTTTTAAAATTAAAATATTTTTTTCTAAAGCTACTTGCTTTTTCTAGTGCTGGGCAACGATTAATTGCGATTAATCGCATCCAAAATAAAAGTTTTTGTGTGCATAATGTACGTGTGTACTGTATATTTATCTATATATAAATACACACATGCATGTATATATTTAAGAAAAATGGTATGTTTACATTAAGTATATTTGTGTATAATATAAATTAAATGAACACAAATATATATACATGTAAATATTTTCAAAATATATACTTTATGTGTCTGTCTATATACATAATAAATGTACACAGTACACATATATTATATAAACAAACTTTTATTTTGGATTAGGGCTGCAAAACGATTAGTCACGATTAATTGATTCTAAATAAAATTTCTGTTTACATACAATATGTGTGTACTGTGTATATTTATTATGTATATATAAATATACACATTTATATATTAAGGAAAAATATTAGATTTATATGTAAAGTATTTATATATGTGTTTACATACAATAAATACAATTTTTTTTTAAATATATACATAAATGTGTGTATATATTTAAAATGTGTGTATTATATATCCATAATAAATATACACAGTACACACACATATAGTATGTAAACATAAACTTTTATTTTGAATCAATTAATCGCGACTAATCGTTTTGCAGCCCTATTTTGGATGCGATTAATCGTTGTCCAGCACTTTTTTTTTCTTTTTTTTTTTTTTCCCCCAAAAAGGCTTGAAATTAATTTTTTGGAGTCTGATTTCTCACCCAAAAATGATGTGCGATTAATGTTCAGTTAGTTAATTAATCAGCTCAATATGTGATTAATTGTAATAATGGTGTGTTGTCTGGCGTTTAGGAGCGCGACGGGTTCGGAGGGCCGGTGGGACCCAGAGGTCGCGGCAGAGGTCG
The DNA here is from genome assembly GCA_039654775.1 of Spinibarbus caldwelli. Taxonomy (NCBI): domain Eukaryota; kingdom Metazoa; phylum Chordata; class Actinopteri; order Cypriniformes; family Cyprinidae; genus Spinibarbus; species Spinibarbus caldwelli. Next base: position 241,089 of record CM077223.1, on the reverse strand, counting down.
GAGCGATTGGAACATGGGGACCCCTGGGGGCCTTCAGGAGGTGACCTACACAATACCAGCTGATAAGTGCGGCCTTGTGATCGGGAAAGGTTAGGACTTCATCTGCATTCAGCCATTCACAGATGCTTTTATTAAAGCAGCTTCATTAGGAACGTCACAAACAATACAGATGTTGTTTCATTTATTTATAAAAGCTTTGTATTGAAAGTTGTATTGTTGTGAAAGCATTGCTTGATTAACAGAGTCAGTTTTTGATTTGGTGGAAATGCAGTTCACATGCCTTAAAACTCAAAAGATTCTCGTTTTTCTGAAATGTCACTGTGTAAATGACCCTTGTAAGTGTTCTCACTGTAGGGAGCTTTTGAGCTCTTTATTGCACTACAATGGGGTTAAACATCTTCTGGGTGGTCTGAAACACCGCTGTTCATCCGATGAGTGCCGTTCTGTTCATCGCTGAATGAAATGCTTGACATGCACACATTTTCTTTTGGAGTTTAAGTGCACAGCAAGGTTATTATCATAAACTAAAGTCATAAAAAAAACATTTCTATTACTTGAAAAAGAAAAACATTAAAATACAAATATTAAAAAAATAACTTCAGCTAGAACCTCAAAGTAAATGAAAATGGGATAACTAAACTTAAAGACAATACAGACATATAAAAAAACCTGAAATGAATAAAAATGTTTAAGCTGAAGTACTAAAATAAATAAAATGAAATAAACTAAAACCTTATAAAAGCAATAGACATAAAAAAAATTAAAAAGACTAAAACTTAAAATTAATATAAACAATAAAATCAAATAAAACACAAAAGTTTTGTTTACATTGAAGTACTAAATAAATAAAACTAAATAAAATTAATAAAAATTACTTCTTTATTAATAAAAATTACAAACACATTACAAAATTACTGTAATGTTAATAAAAATAAATAAAAATAAAAAATTAAAATGAAAACAAATATATTAAAAAAAAACTGATTTAAAACATTTGCAAAATAAGTTAATCCTGATACTTTTTTTTTTTTTTCTTGGAATTGGGCATTTTATGTTTAGACAATGAATTATGAATACAAATAGTTTAAGCTATAGAGGTTGTCAGAAAACTTCACTAATTGCTTGTTAGTGTAATGGCATTTCGATGTGCACATGTAGTTTATCTGTCCACATCAGCCATCAGATCACATCCAGATTCGTTTTGCATGAATTATCCATTGGCATTGAGTGGATTTGCGTTCTCAGACCAACAGGCCGTTTGCTCTGACCTCAGTGTGAGATACACATCTCATTGTTAGACGCTCTTTTCAGTGCGAGTTGAAGACCACCAGTAGCAGCGTCTCACGCTTTAACCAGCATCCTTTAACTAAACCAGTCCTTCCGTGAACTCTTTATCCGCGCCTCTGTCTGACGCCGGAGCTCATAATGGCTTCATTAATGCAGCGGTTAAATTTGTGTGACAATGGCGTTATGGCCCGGCTCAGTCCATCGGTTTTGATGAGCGTTTTCAGCCTGGGTCAGTCAGGGTCAAGCCGCCTCGATGAGTGAACAAATGTTCAGACATCACTGTGTTTCCCTTTACCAGGCTTCTCTGTGTTTGTACACCCAGCTGAAGATTTAACCATTCAGCCTGGAAATCATGATAGAAATTTATTTATTTAAATTATATTTTTATTTAAATTTTTATTTTTTTTTTTAACTATCCCTTGTGTCCATATACTTTTTTTTTTTTTTTTTAAACCATTATAGACTGTATGGCTCTTTAATGAGCAGGTGTTATGCACCCACATTTTTATTTATTTATTTTTTAAAACATTTATTTGTCCCTGATTTTCTATCTGTTTTTTTTATTAAATTTTTTTGTGTTTATTATATTGGATTTTTTATTATTATTTTTAACCTTTTATTTTATTTTAATTTTATTTGTTTGTCCTGGATGTTTCTGTTGTGTATTTTTATTTATTTATTTTTTACTAGTATTTTGTGTCCATATACTCTTTAAACCATTGTAGACTGTATGGCTGTTTAATGTGCAGGTCTTATGCACCCTTTATTTATTTATTTATTTATGTATTTATTTATTTATCTATTTATCTATCTATCTATCTATCTATCTATTTATTTATTTATCTATCTTTTAAAAATTTGTTTTGTCCCTGAATTTTTATCTGGTTATTTGATTTATTTTTTAAAATGTTTATTTTATTGGATGTTTTTAATAATTTTAATTTTAATTTTATTTTTTATTATTTATTTTTATTTATATATTTATTTAATTTTTAACGTTTTATTTATTTTATTTGTTTGCGCTCTGTTTCTGTTGTTTTGTTTTTTTTTGTCTCCATATACTTTGTAAACCATTGGAGAGTATATGGCTGTTTAGTGAGTGAGTTTTATGCTTTTTCTTTTGAACGTTTGTTTGTCTCTGATGTCTCTAATTGGTTAACTTAATTTAATTGGTTAAACTTTAATTTTTAAATTTTAAATTTTTATTTTATTGTTATTTTTTAAAGTATCCTTTGTCCATATACCTTTTAAACCATTTTAGTAGGTGTTATACACTTTTTTTTTTTTTATTAGTTTTTTCTCTTGTGTCCATATACTTTTTAAACCATTGTAGATTATATGGTTATTTAGTAAGCAGGTGTTTTGTACCTGTATTTTTTTAAAGTTTGATTGTCCCTGATGCTTCTAATTGATTGATTTATTTATTATTTATTTTTTTATTATTTATTTTTATTTAACTGATGTTAAGGTGTTTTGCACCTGTATGTTTTACATTTGTCCCTCATGTTTCTGTCTGGTTATCTTTTATTTATTTGTGTTCTGCTCAGGTGGAGAGACCATAAAGAATATCAACCAGCAGTCCGGAGCTCATGTGGAGCTGCAGAGAAATCCTCCTCCAAACACCGACCCCAACGTCCGGATCTTCTCCATCCGCGGATCTCCTCAGCAGATGGAAATGGCCAGACAGCTGATAGACGAGAAGATCGGGGTGAGTGATCAGTTTCTCAGCGCTTGCTGTTTACAGGTGCATTGGGTGTGAAACACACAGTAGCGTCCAGATGTTTGAGGAGAAAAGGTTTGAAAGAAGTCTCTTCTGCTCACCCAGGCTGTTTGTTTAATCAAAAATAGAGCAAAATTTTTTAAATATTTTTATAATTTCAAACAGCTGTTTTTCTTTGTGAATATCTGTTAAAATGTAATTTATTTCTGTGATCAATTCTGAATTTTCAGCATCATTACTCCAGTCTTCAGTGTCACATGATCTTCAGAAATCATTCTAATATGCTGATTTGCTGCTCAAGAAACATTTCTGATTATTAGCAATGTTGAAAACAGTTGTGCTGCCCAATATTTCTGTGGAAACTGTCATACAATTTATTTTTCAGGATTCACAGATGAGTAGAAAGTACAAAAGAACAGCATTTATTTGAAATAGAAATCTTTTGTAACATTAGAAATGTCTTTACTGCCACTTTTGATCAGTTTAATGCTGCCTTGATGAATAAAAGCATTAATTTCTTTCAAAAAATAATCATAGTGACCAGTGTTGGGGAAAGTTACTTTTAAAAGTAATGCATTACAATATTGCGTTACTCCCTAAAAATGTAACAAACTGTGTTACTTGGTTACTTTTTAAGGAAAGTAATGTTACATTACTTTTGTGTTACTTTTTCTCATCTGGGCTAAACGTTTGTTTGCTAAAAGTTTGTTATATAAAAAGTTATATTTTTAGCAAATGTAAAAGCCCTTTCACACCAAAAGTGAAATGAATACACCTCTGCTTAAGGAAATGTAAATATGTCTGTACAGTAGACGGTTTGCTTAAAGCTTTCACTCGTGCATTCTGGATTACATGAAGAAATGTAATCTGCACTTACTCACGATTTTTCTCAACACAGGGACAGGACAGCTATCAATCAATAACGTGAAAAAGTAACTGGCGTTACTTATTTGAAAAAGTAACTCATATTTTCTTGTAAATTTAAAAAGCAATGCATTACTAGTTACTTGAAAAAAGTAATCTGATTACGTAACTCGTGTTACTTGTAATGCGTTACACCCAACACTGATAGTGACACTAAACTTGAAGTTGAGTTCATGTAGACTGTCCTCAGTCTTTGCTGATCAATCAGATGGATTGAGCGTTCAGTCTCTCTGGTGACTGACTCTGTTTCTTCTTCATACAGGCGTCTGGAATGGGAGGAAGCAGCAGTTTTGGACTCAGTCCTTTCACTCAAGGACCAGCGACTCCTCATCAGAAGTGAGTGCTTTCCTTCCTTTATTTCCTCTCTGCCAGTGAGTTTATTCTGACCAAGAACTTCAGTTTCAGCTTATTCTTAGCCTGAGAGTAAATCAGAATATACAGTTTCCCTCCAGGACGATTTCTTGTTTGCTTGTTCTGAGTATCATGAAACTAAGAATTGAAGATTTGTAGGTTTGTCAATTTAACACATTCATTTGGTGCAATTAATTCTGGAAAAATAACACGTGATATGTGATGGAGTCTATAAGAATGCAGTTATATGAGCCTAAAATTCAAGATATGAAGCAAAAAATCACCCTCTTATATTTATATCATGCAAGAGTGCTTCTCACCAATATCTCAGTAAACAAGAAGTTCATATTGTTACATTTCAGACACAATATTGTCTGTTTTGCTCAATTTTGCGAACAAAAATAGTTCCAATCGAAGCCACAGCAGAACTGTTGAGCGTCTGATCAACACACAGTGGTGATTCATTACTGAATGAATCCACAGTTTTGAATGCTTCAGGTGAGTCAATGATTCAGGGACTCATTGATAAAGAATCACTTGCTTTGTTCTGGAATGAATCAGCAGTTTGAACAAATTGAGCGAGTCAATGATTCAAATGCTGCGTCCCAATGTGCCTACTTATACTATGCCCTTAAAGTATGTACTCTTTTGGTGAAGAAAAAGTACACACTTTTGAGTGTGTAGTAGAAGAGTAGGCAAGCTTTGGGACATACTATCACGTCACACAACTGCGTCTTTAACTGAGCGCTCTGTTGCACCTGTTACACGCACCCTGTCACTGTAAAATGGCCTGTCAATCATCCTGTCACAGTTAACATCCTCCACATTTCATTTCATTTAACTTCCTAGTTGGAGAGAAAAGTAGCTCATTGATCTTCCAGTCGCGGGTCTTTCATGTGGAGAACTCTGCTCATATTTTCTATATAATGATGCATTTAAAAGTTGGATGTTTATAAAAGTTCACATTGCTGTTGCAGATGAAATATAACAGATAACAAACAAACAAACAATAAATTTTTTTTTTTTTTAACCAGGTTAAATGTTGATTATTAGTAACTCAAACCCCTTTTTATAAACCTCTCTTCCTAACCGTCAATCGCGCACATCTGCCACGTTTGTAGTTTTTCTAACGCGTTTTATTCGTGTTTGTATTTCTGGACCGAATCCTTCGCCAAAGCGCAATGGATTGTGGGCAGTTTTAGCCGTTAGAGTGTGCACGGATCCACACTTCAAAAATCGACCTGAAATAGTAGACCATCTGGGGACTTTTGGCGTACTCTTTTCAACATACTATGCTTTGGGACACACTTATTCTAATCTCACATACTATTTAGGATGGATAGTATGAACATTGAGATGCAGGGAAAGACTCATTCATAAAGAATCACTTGCTTTGTTTTGGAATGAATCAGCAGTTTGAACAAATTGAGTGAGTCAGTGATTCAGGGACTCATTCATAAAGAATCACTTGCTTTGTTTTGGAATGAATCAGCAGTTTGAACAAATTGAGTGAGTCAGTGATTCAGGGACTCATTCATAAAGAATCACTTGCTTTGTTTTGGAATGAATCAGCAGTTTGAACAAATTGAGTGAGTCAGTGATTCAGGGACTCATTCATAAAGAATCACTTGCTTTGATTTGGAATGAATCAGCAGTTTGAGCAAATTGGTTGAGCTAATGTTTCAGTGACTCACTCATTAAGACTTTTCTCATTTAACACAATAATGGCTTTAAATGATGTTTCAGGTGGTAATTTCTCAGCCAGCATTTATGTGTTAATTAATCAGCACCTCATGTAATTAATTAATTAAAAATCACTTGATAGCTCTGATTTTTGGATGCACTGCACCTCACAGACTTGTGTAGTTCTTCATCAGAAGCGTTCAGATGAATCGGTTTCAGACTGGGTTGATTATCTGTGTGTTCCTGTGGATTGTTTGTAATGCTGATGTTGTGTTGTTTTGTGTGTTAGTGGTCCGCAGACGTTCATGACTGGAGGTTGGGGAACCACGTACCAGACATGGCAGACTCAGAGCCAGCAGGACCCCAGTAAGATTCACTTTAAGCATCACTGTTTCTTCTGAGGAGCATCACTTTCCTGTAGATTCATTTCGTTTTGCTCATTTCAGGTCACAATGGATCCCAGACCGGCCAGATGGACTATTCCAAAGCGTGGGAGCAGTATTATAAAAAGCTAGGTAAGTGCCTCAGACGTTTGTTTCTTCTGTGTAAACATCCTGAAGGTTTGTGTGAGACGCTGGGACACTTCAGAGATGCGGCTGAGAGGGTTTTATTTGCCTAACTAACAATTATCCCGGTCCCTGCGGTATTATTTTCTGCCACTTTTTTTGGATGGACTCGAACACTTATTGTTTTTCGTTACTCGTCCTGATAAAAGCCTCAGATGAACTTTTGTTTTTCACACAAAAAGCCCAACAGAACGTAATCCGTAATTGACGTTTACAGCCTTATAACAGTAAAAGTCTTTGAACTATTTTTTTCTAAAACAAAAAATAAGACAAATCTACACTGTAAGAAAAAAAAAATCGTAGAAAAAAAAAAAAATCGTAGAAAAGCAAAGACGCCAGCACCTTTTCTCTGTTCATTTATTTCCTTGAACCCGAAACACAAGATTAATTGCTTTTTGCAGGTTTATTTATCATCGGCTTAGTTTTTACTCTGACTGGTGTCCTAAGAAGTTGTAACTAGGGCTGCATTATTTAGGGGAATTATTTATTTATTTATTGCAATTGGAATTTAAAATGCTATTTAAAAAAATAAAAAAAACTTTTGTTGTGCTTGCTTGTAGGGTTTCACAATTCGGCAAAAATTTTGACGCCATACTGATGATATATTAAGTATTTTTATTATTATTATTATTATTATTATTATTATTATTAAATATAAAAAATACTAAAAAATATTGTAATGTAATTACTGATGTAATATGTCACATTGGGGGAAAAAAAGATTATTAGAAAAATATATTAATAATTCTTTTTTTTACTTTAGAACTGTGAAATGCAACACTAACATTTATGGCTGTCCTAATTTCTTGATTTTGAAAAGTTAAAAACCATCACCAAAATTTTATTTTGATGCAGGAGCCCTTAAAGCTTCTCTTTTGTTAATAAGCACATCTCAGTACAAGTTTGTAAAAATGGTTTGTGCATGTTTTTTTGCCAAATGTATGTTAAAGCAGCTCAGACTTGTTACAGATGCAGGTGGAGCTCATGTGGCTCATTTACTGTGAACTGAGACGCTGAAAGCACCAAATCATGAGCTGCTTGCGTGTAAATGAACACAGTGCCGCGCTTCACTCACTGTGCATGTATTTATTTGTTTAAATTGTCTGGTTTTAGTTTTATTCTGATTTTATTCTGAACCGTGCAGCTCTAGTTGTAATTGATGTTCCTGAATGAAACTGAGACTTTGTTTTTTCTGTGCAGGTCAACAGAACCAAGGCCAGAGCACCGGTCCTGACTACAGCAAAGCATGGGAGGAGTATTACAAGAAACAGAGTAAGAACATCTGTCCTACTGATGTCAGTCAAACCCTGCTGGACTTCAGCATTCTCATCCTTCTCTCTCTCTCTCTCTCTCTCTCTCTCTCTCTCTCTCTCTCTCTCTCTCTCTCTCTGTGTGTGTGTGTGTGTGTTCAGCTCAGGCAGCCGGTCCTGGATCTCAGCAGAGCTCTCCTCCAGACTACAGCGCCGCCTGGGTGGAGTATTACAGACAGCAGGGGGCGTATTACAGCCAGGGACAGACGCAGGCTCCTGGCCTCCCGGTAACAAACAATACAGTCGACTTTATAGATATTTATCATATAATGTTATCAACATACAGTACCGGTCACAAGTGTGCAAAAATTATTTGAAAACTTTTTGAAAGAAGTCTCTTCTGCTTGCACACCAAGGCTGCATTTATTTGATCAAAAATACAGTAAAAATTGTGAAATATTTTTATAATTTCAAACAGTTGTTTTCTATGTGAATTTGTGTTAAACTGTAATTTATTTCTGTGATCAAAGCTGAATTTTCAGCATCATTACTCCAGTCTTCAGTGTCACATGATCCTTCAGAAATCATTCTAATATGCTGATTTGCTGCTCAAGAAATATCTCTGATTATTATCAATGTTGAAAACAGTTAAAAAAAAATAAGAATTTAATACTTTTTTTATTAATTTTTAAAAGTGTCAGTAAAGACATTTATAATGTTACAAAAGATTTCTATTTCAAATAAATTGTATGACGGTTTCCACAGAAATATTGGGCAGCACAACTGTTTTCAACATTGATGATAATCAGAAATGTTTCTTGAGCAGCAAATCAGTATATTAGAATGATTTCTGAAGAATCATGTGACACTGAAGACTGGAGTAATGATGCTGAAAATTCAGATTTGATCACAGAAATAAATTACATTTTAACAGGTATTCACAGAAAACAGCTGTTTTGCATTCTAATAATATTTCATGTTTTTACTGTATTTTTGATCAAATTAATTGTGCAATCACAAGCGTTTGTGGCCTCTGCGCTGACGCTGTGTTTTCTTCTCTCGCCCCGCAGGATCATTAAAGCGGGCGACTGCAGACCCTTTAGTTGAAGATTTTTGAATCACTGCGAGGAGGAAACAGACCTTTTGTAACAGAGGTTTCTAGATTTGCAACGCCTTGAAGACTTTTACTTTTTTTCTTAGTGAGAAACACTAGCTGTAGAATGACTTATATGATTTAAAAAGAGAACTATTTCTAAATCAGGACATCAAATTGTTACTAAATACTTGTGTACACCATTATTCGAATGGGCGATTTCCGGGATCCCTTTTGGACTGTTTCAGAGTTGGTTTGTTTTCTATTCTTCCTTTTTAATTCAACGATATATATATATAGATGTGTATCGCCAAAATGAACCCCGGAGTTGCGGCGTTTCATCGATTTCATTGCGATATAATCTCTTATTTTTCTAGTTCTGTTGCAATAAAATGATCGCGGGCTTAGCAGTCTTGAATTCATTATCGTTTTGTTTTGTCATGAAATGTTTTAAGAATGTGTACAAAATGTTTTCTTTTTTTTTTTTTTTTTGCTTTTTCTTTTACATAAAGCATTTTAATTCAGTGCGATGAAAAACTGTGATGTTTTTGTTACAGAAATATATGCTTTTGTTACACGAGAAACGCAACGACGTCGCCGGTCGCTTCCTGATGATGTAATTCCTCATGTACTTTGTATTTTGTTTTCTTTGTCATTTTATTGTACTCTGGTTTAAAAAGGTGCAATATCTTATTTCCTGCTTTTTTTGAAACAAAGATGGATTTCTCTAATATTTTGACAGACGTTTAACTTGTAGATCTTAGAGGTTTTTTGTAGTCGTATGCAAATGTAACGGATAATTTTTTATTACGGTGATCTGACGGGGAAAGGGTGGTCTTGCGTATCGTGAGGTTGTTTTTTTGCCTTTGCTCTCTTGTAAAACTATGTATGTATGCTCAGATACTTGACTAAATACTTTATTTAAAAATATATATATAATTAAATCAAAGACTTTTTTTGTCCTGCGTTTTTACAGGAAAACTGTCCCTGTTTTTCTGTTCTGTTTTCATACTGAAATTTGTCAAAGATTGTGAATGTGTAATTTGAAATTTGATGTTGCATCTTGCTGACGGATGAGAAGTTTTATGTGTGTAGTTCTGTAAACTTCGACTTTCAAGCGTTCAAGACTGCTAAGCCTCGGAGAGCCTACCTGTGTATTAATTACTTGTAGTTTTTTATATTCTGAGTATTGGAAGATCAAACGTTCTCGTCTTATTTGGTACCGCCGGTCTTTCTCTGACGCCCCTCCTCTTCACCAGAACACACTGTGGACTCCTGTACAGTCCTGCTCCCATCACTTTTTAATTCTGTTTTTGCTTTCTACTCTGTGTGATCTAATATATGTATGATTGATTAGTTACAAATTGATCTAGTATTAACTTCATTGCTTAATGAAAAGGGATATTATAATTTCAAAATGTTTAATTTTAGTGTTTCTTTTCTTCCTCATGTGTACAGGTAACCATGTATTAAAATGATCGAAAGACTACACCTTTTTGGTGCCTCTTCTTTGCTCGCCGTTGTCATTCTCGCTTGTTTTCTTTCTGATATATTTTCTGTGCTGCTTTGTAACCTATGAGGGCACAAAGCAAGTCCAGCTCAACTGAAAGGACCATCCAAGATGCAGATGAGTTTGTTTCTTCATCAGGTTTGTAGAAATGTGTGTCTGCATCAGTGTCTCAGCAATAGATCCTCTGCAGTGAATGGGTGCCGTCAGAATGAGAGTCCAAACAGCTGATAAAAACATCACAATAATCCACAGCACTCCAGTCCATCAGTTAACATCTGGAGAAGACAAAAGCTGAAACAAATCCATCAAGATGTTTTTAACTAAAATATGAGTGTAATCCATAACGCTTCCTCCAGTGAAAAAGTGTTCTGGTGTGAATCAGGAGAGAAATCTGCACAGATCAAGCAGCGTTTACAAGCCAAAACAGCTCTAAACAAATATGTGTCTGGATTTTGATGTGAGAGACAACAGGAGATGCACTTTTTCACTGGAGGAAGAGTTATTATGGATTATGGACTCGGAAAATTGTCTTGATAGATTTGTTTCAGCTTTTGTCTTCTCAAGATGTTAACTGATGGACTGGAGTGGTGTGGATTACTTGTGATGTTTTTATCAGATGTTTGGACTCTCATTCTGACGGCACCCATTCACTGCAGAGAATCCATTGCTGAGACACTGATCCAGAGACACATTTCTACAAACCTGACGAAGAAACAAACTCATCCTAATCTTGGATGGCCTGAGGATGTGCATTTTCAGCCCATTCTCATTTTTGCGTGAACTATTCCTTTAATAATCTAAAGAACCCGTACTCTTAAGAGTGTAGTGTAATGCATCTGGTTTGGTATTTCCTTTAATTGAAGCGCAGTGGTGTGTGTGTGTGTGTGTGTGTGTTTAGTGAGAGGTGGTTTGTGGGAGGATTCATTGGTCTAAATGGATTTTTAAACACAGATGAGTTTCCTTTCTTCTGCCCTCAGGCGTCCACAGATAAAACACTTGACTGCAGGGAGTGGCAGCTGTGTTTGAGAGAGAGAGAGAGAGAGTGTGTGTGTGTGTGTGTGTGTGGTTTGTCTCCACTGTGTTGCATGTTTCGGTTTTGTCAATGAATTTCCTCTGGCTTTTAGTGGTGCATGTAATTATAATTAGGTGGTAATATTGTGTGTCTGATAACCAAACATGTTTCAATGTATGAAAAGTAATAGTATACAAACCTGGGAGAACAAATGTAATTTAAGATAGATTTTACATGCTGATGGACAGTGGAATATTTTTTATTGAAAAGACGATCAGATTCAGGACTCTGTGAACATTACAGGGTTATTTATTCAGGGATTTTATTAAATATTTGCATTTCACACATGATCTGTTTGTGACACTTTATACACGTGTTTCTTATTAAATTTTTAGCTAAATATGTCTGATCACACATTCATGTGTTGGTGTTTATAGTCTTGATGTCTGATGGAGGTTCAGACTCAAATCTCTCCTGATGTCACAGATGTCTTTTGTGTGTTTTCTTCAGTAGTTTCCCTGTTTTTGATGCCTCAAAGACTGACACGGATCACAATGGACAGAATCAGGGTTCAGTGATGATATGTATGTATATAATGTTTATTTATATGAAGCTTTATAAGCAATGCCATTTAAGAAAAACTACAGTTCGGTAATTTGACAGCTAGTGAATTTAACTTAATTTCTCTGACTGAATCCTTCATTTAGTGACACGGATATGAAAACTTGATGAAATGCAGCTGTTGAATGTGTTTTCTTGCTCTGCCGCTCACCTTTATTTCTGCTCTCAAACCCTGATGAGTGAATGATCTGTGTTCCTCCTGTTTATGACAGTGATCTCCAGTGTACTGCGGCTCACAGATGTCAAATCCTCCTCAGAACAGCATGACAGATTGATTTGCATCGAATGAAAGGGAACCTGCGGGATGAGAATGGAATAAAGATGTTCTCCTTCTGGAGGAAAAGTGGGAAAACGCTCATTTCAAACACTCCACCAATCCAGAGAAGAAGAAACTCACAAAGCCAGTGTGCAACTGAACGCTAGGCTTTATATGAGCACCAGTGAATGTTAATCCACTGCAATTCAAATAATAATGTGAAAAATACTCACTGCATAATAGCATGTATGTCACAAATTTGCAATGTGAGGCAATAATACCAGTTTCTGTAGAGACCCAAACCTTGAAGTTGTGCCTACAGAAAGGCTATTGAACATTTACATTATTTCCTTGTATGTTATGCATAATTTGTATTATATTTTTTATTATTAATTTTTATAATGCATATTATTATTATTATTATTATTATTATTATTATTATTATTATATGTTTGATATATGTATATAATGCATATGCATTAATTTATTTCTAAGCATATATGTATATGTATATGTGTATATGTATGTGTGTATATATATATATATATATATGTGTGAATATATATATCACACATATAAATGTATAAATAATGGATATAAATGACAATGTAGATATAACTTTCATATATGAATTTCATATTAAATATTTTATCTAATATATTAATTTCATATTTTGTATAGTGTATAAATAGACTGCATATAAATTTCATATTCTATATACTAATTAATGCATATGCATAAAATTACAATTATTGTTCCTATACATTATTTGTTATATATATATATATATATATATATATATATATATATATATATATATATAACAAATAATGCATATGCATTAATATATGAATATAAAAATATAGTATAATGCATATAAATATATATCAATTTCATTATCTATATACTGTATAAATAATGCATATGCAGAAAATTACACTTATTCTTAAATATTCTTATTATTCGTTTAAATACTATGTTTGCAGTAAATGCAGTAAGTTAACTAACCACATAATTACACTTTATATATAGTGTCAAAATACATACGCGATATAATCTGTTAAGCACATTTTACTCACTGGCCATTGTAAACCTAAATGACTTTTGTCGTAAATAATTACATGGGGAGAAAAAAAAAAAAAAAAAAACTGCAGCAAGAGAAAGTGAGTGAAACGCAGAGTAATTGAATGTCATGAGAGACTGTGTGTGTATTGAGGTTAATAGCAGCTGGTTAAATGTGTGAGAATAATTGCAGGCTGTGATGTGTTAATAGCCTCTGTACAGGTGTTGTGAGATTATCTCTCAGTCTGTGTCTCTCTCTCATATCTGTCTCTCTCTCTCTCCTCACAAAGACAGAGTTTCTGATTGGGTGTGTGTCTTGAAGGAGTGGCGAGGGTTCTGAATAAAGAGCTTTTTTCTCCTGTGTGTGTGTGTGTGTGTGTGTGTGTGTGTGTGTGTGTGTGTGTGTGTGTGTGTGTGTGTGTATGTAGGTGGGTCGGGGGGTCATTAATAACTAATTAGAGGCTCCTATAAGTGCAGCTGATCCGCAGGGAGCGCAGCAGTTCATCCAGCATCATGGGTTCGGTTCTGGCTCTGAAGTCCAGGTTCAGGTCTCAGCTGTGTGAGATCATCACCTCTGATATCCTGCACAGTTTTCTCTATGGTCGATGGAGAAACGTTCTGGGAGAGAAGAACCCTTGCGAGGAGCAGCAGAGCCCCAGAACCGCCTTCACCGCCGAAGCTCTGGCGCAGTCCTTCACTGGAGGTAAAACTGTCGGAGAATCACTTTCTTCATCGAGTTTTACTGATTTACTGGTTTATCTGAACTTGCTGAAGGGTAAAGGTGAATTCAGGATAACTGGGACTTTTTTTCAGTCATTTTTGCATTATTACACACTATTTTTCCTATTTAATACTGTAAAGCTGCTTTGACACAATCTGTATTGTTAAAAGCACTAAATAAAGGTGACTTGACTCATTTCAATGGCAAAAAGCGTCCAAATTTACCTGAATTCACACTATTTGTGAAATTCGCGAAGCTCTAGCTCGATTAGCTATACAAAATCAACTTCATCCTAGCTATTTTTTTTTTTAAGTTTCAACGTGACAAAGATGAAATTATTAGTGATATTTTAGATACATTTAAAGCTGGGTCGATTTGTAGGCTACAAGCGATCTTTTAGTTCTGCATCGTGTTTGGTTAAAAACGCAAATAATTTCTTTACTGTTTTTAAAATGTTTTCATGATATTAGAATTATATTATTGTTGAGTTTCAAATGCAAAGAAGGAAAATGCATTTTTAAACGTTAGATAATTTTGCTTATTATAGCCTACAAAGAGATATAGCCTAATCAAAGAAATTGAAAAAACCGACCAAATAAACTCGTTCGCGAGAAAAGAGTTTTGTAAATTCGCGCGAAAAAACATATTTTCTTGGCCTCATATGTTTGATTTCGTTTTGTATGTTTGGTGAAAGTGTTGTTTTAGGCTTAGGTAGTCTTATTTTGCGTGAAATGATAATGAAAAACAATTGAATTTAACTCTGTAAGCGAGCGATCGCACTTTTTACTTTGTCGGAAAAACGCCTGAACTTGACGATCGGTTTTTACGAAGGAAACTCTTCGCGATCTGTCAGTGGGAATAAACTCTGGTTCGTCTGCTGGGAATTTCTTCCCAAGCAGGCTCTTTGAAGGATGCCGTTCTCCAGCATTTTGTCTCTTTTCTTTCGCTCCATTGAAGGCGTTTAACGCGGTGAAAGGTGCTTTTGGACCCGCGTTCGGCGTGTAAGCGCTGATGACTGAATGAAGCGGCTTTAAATTCATTTGGTTAACTTTGTGCTTGACCTGAGAAAGCCAAAGAAAAGATCCCCATTCTCGACGCTTTATCCCGCATTCACGGATCTCTGGAAGGGCTCTTTTCCTGCGCTGGCATCTCCGCTTCTCTCCATTAACGCACCGTGAACGGCTCTTTCTGTCCTCATTCACGGCATGTCAAGCAGCTAATCGCCTTTCCATCTTTTTGTTTGCGAAATTCCTGCGTGTTTTTAAACAAGCCATCGCTTCATTCACTCACATTTATTGCTACAAACGTGGTGAAAGGATAATGAATGTGGAATGAGTCAGTGGAGAATAACGAGTGTCAGTGAAAGCGGAACGAATGCGGTTCTTCACCTCTCCTCAGCCGCTTCTGTTTGCGTTTTGTGCGCAACAAATGCGCGATTCTTTGATTTTGACGTTAAATGCGAGTGTCTTTCTTTCGCGCTTTTCAGCCGGCTTTCAATGCGCTTTTACAGTTTCCCTCCCCAACATTTAACGCACTTAATCCGGTTAAATAGAGGTCATATTTCGTGACCAAAATAATAATAAAGGGATTCGTTTCATTCGTTCGTCTGCCAAAGTGTCATTGCAAAGATGAGCTACTTTTTTTTTTGCCACTAAAATCGCGTTTGTTTGACGGCTAAACGAACGAAATTATCCAGACTCTTTTTATGAACGCTACTTCGTTCTTTGAAATGATTTCAAAAAGTGCAGATGTTAAATGAACAGCAGGATAACAAGACCAGAATGGTTGAATTAAAACGAGCAAAAACGATTCATATTCATGAGCGTTTCGTTTAGAAACGATTAGTTCAAATCGATTTAAATTTTTGCAAGTCTAAAAACAAGATCATGTAATGTGTTAATATTGCTTGTTATGATTTGATGTGTATATTTAATATATATTTAACAATCACCGTCTTATATCGCATTTTAATGCTGATCAAGAGTAATAAAGTAACCTTAACCTGGTGGTTATGTTAAACAGATTATATGTGACTCTCAAAACCTTATTTGTAGCAATAGCCAAAAATACATTCTATGGGTCAAAATCGTAGGATATTAAGTAAAGATCATGTTCCATGAAGGTATTTTGTAAATTTGCTACCATAAATATATCAAAACTTAATTTTTGATTAGTAATATGCATTGCTAAGAACTTCATTTGAGCAAATTTAAAGGTGATTTTCTCAATATTTTGATTTTTTTTTTGTACCCTCAGATTCCAGATTTTCAAATAGTTGTATCTCAGACAAATATTGTCCTATCCTAACAAACCATACATCAATTGAGAGCTTATTTAGATTTATTTCAGCTTTCTGATGTCATCTTCATAAAATTGACCCTTATGATTGGTTTTATGGTCCAGGGTCACATATTATATGTTTGATCATTATTAACATGTTACACACTTTAAAATTATGGTTCCAAAATGTTTTTTTTTTCACAGTGATGCAATAGAAGAACCATTTTTTTCTTTTCCTTTCTTTTTTTTTTTTGAGAATAATCTCAAGAACCTTTTGTGCAATGGAAGTGTTAATGTTAAAGGTTCTTCATAAGAGCCAGTAAAGAAGCTTTGTTTTTAGGACTGTTGAATATCTCAGATGATGCTTATTCATATTCATGGTGCTGGTCTCCTGCAGAGGTGCAGAAGCTGTCTAGTCTGGTTCTGCCCAGCGAGGTCATCATCGCCCAGAGTTCAGTCCCTGGAGAAGGTCTGGGGATTTTCTCCAAGACCTGGATCAAAGCAGGCACTGAGATGGGCCCCTTCACTGGGAGACTGCTGTCCCCTGAGCATGTGGACCTGCAGAAGAACAATAACCTCATGTGGGAGGTGTGTGTGTGTGTGTGTGTGTGTGTGTGTGTGTGTGTGTGTGTGTGTGTGTGTGCTCATTATTCTGCATAGGACTGGTTTACAGTTTTTTTTTTTTTTTTTTTTTTTTACAATTGCAATTTCTCAATACTTAGGTCACTTTTTCAAAACTCTTCACACAGCGATCACAACATCAGTCTATGTGGGCTAAACTGAGGATCATTTATCATTGCTTTGGCACAAAATGCATTCATTGACCACATCTGTCAAATTACATACATTCTTTTATCACTTTGACACAAACACCACCAAAACTTTATGTATTATACAAGCCAATTTGCATGTTTGCATACTGTTTTCAAAACTATTCAAAGCCTAGCACAGTCCAAAAATGAATAAGACAGAAATCTGCAACATTTCTAGAGTAATATCATATAGAAAAATATTCTGAATGTGTAAAATCAAATCCTATCAAAGCAGTTGCATGTAACGGAACATCTTCACAAGTGTTAGTCATTTCATTACCATCTATGCAAGTTGGGAATAATTTTGTACTGTAATGTAAACCTACTACAGTGAACTATAAACAGCAGAGAGTATCATTCTTGTTTTGTAAAGAAAGTTTACAAAAATTTTGTATAATGTATAGTGAGTGTATAGTGTATTGTATAATGCTGCCTGTTGTTAGTGTTTTTAGGTTGCTGTGTTATGAGTGATAAAATGTGTTTATTTGCTGAAAACCTTTGCTAGAGTTCTGGAAGAATGAGTTGATCTGAGACATTAATGAAGTGTTTTGGTAGTTTTAGTGTATTTTGAATGTGAAATGAACTGCTGTGTCAAGTTGAAAGATAGTTAGGAGAACTGTGTGAAGAGTTTTGAAAAAGTGACTTTAGTATTGAGAAATGTGTCTTAGCGATTGTAAAAAAAAAAAACAAAAAAAAAAAACAACTGTGTATGAAGTGGTTTAATGCAGAGATGTGTGTGTTCAGGTGTTTAATGAGGATGGCACAGTGCGCTGCTTCATTGATGCCAGTCAAGAGGACCAGCGCAGCTGGATGACGTACATTAAATGTGCCCGAAACGAGCAGGAGCAAAACCTGGAGGTGGTTCAGATCGGCAGCAGCATCTTCTACAAAACTCTGGAGGTAAAACTCCTTCTGTTCAGTCACTGTTGATGGACCACTAGACTATGAACAAAACCCTTAGTGAGTGACATAATGATGAAACAGTCGTACAGCGATCATCAGTGGGGTCCGAGACTTTTAGTGCACGTGGAAAATGATGAGATTCAAAATCTAAAAAAGTAAAACAAAGACACAATTGCATAAAATTACGCAGAAATATTGTCACTAAATAACCCTTGTTTTGGCTTTTTCTCTCATTTTTAATCATTTTTCCAGCATTAATGCAAACAGCATAAAAGTGGTCAAAATTTCTTATTTTTATTGGAATTTCAAGTTTCTGCCCTCATTTCCTTTAATAAATCTGTTTCACTCCAGGTACAATTTTTATTTAATTTATTTTTTTTTAATGTATTTATTTATTTTTGTGACTAGTTTCTAGTTCTAGGTAGTTATAGTATTTTATATATATATATATATATATATATATATATATATATATATATATATATATTATAATATGACTAAATTCATAACTAAAAATGCTTTTAATTAGACAAATACAAAAAATCAAATCAAAGTTATGAACAAACATTTTTCCAGCAACATTAATAGAATGTTTGTTCAAAAATGCTGCGGTCTTTAATAACGTTAGCACAAAAACATTATTTACTTTATATACATAATTCATGGAATGCATTTTACATTTTAGTTGCACGTTGTTGTTTTTTTTCTTAATGTTACTTACTAGTTTCAGATGGTTCAGAGAACATTAAAAATGAATGTGCCAATAATGTTTGCGGAATGATAAAATGCAGCATTTCTTTAATGCTTTCTCTAAAGTTCACACAATCAAGAAAAAAAAAAACATTTGAAAAACTGGACATTTTGAATGTTTGGAGAACATTCAGAAATAATAACTTAATGTGAACATTTAAAAACGTTCCCAGAACATATTTTTGTCACAATATATACACTATATTCAAAAGACAGTAAATGTCAGTGTTTACTTTATGATGACATCTGAGTGTTTGTGTTTCCAGACTATCCCTCCGGATCAGGAGCTGCTGGTTTGGTATGGGAATTCCCACAACACTTTCCTGGGAATTCCTGGTGTTCCAGGAACAGAGGAGGAGCAGCAGAAGAAGAAGAGTGGTACGTGTTCACCTGCAGCTTACGCTGATAACAGTCAAACTCATTATGCCTTCTTAAGCTTTATTGCTTAATTAGTCTGAGTTTAAGAGCTGGAGGAAGGAATGTGGAGCAGATGCTTATCTGTGAGAGACATGAACACGTGGGACCTCTAGTGGTGCATGATGGGATTGCTGTCCACATCTGACATCCACTCATCATTAGACAGTCATAGTGTTTTAAGAACAAAATGATGTTATTTTGGGTGCTTTCATGTCATGCTTTATACTTCATGTCCTATTTAAAGCACAAACTGCATGTACTAGATGAAATATTATCTAACATAAAATTAACATTGCATGAAAAATAGCTAGTTTTAAACACATTAAATGCTACATTTGTCAAGCTTGACCATTCAAACCTCAACTCTTTTTTTTTTTTTTTTTTTTTTTTTTTAATGAAAATTGATCAATTTTTTTTATTTAAACTGTGGATAAATTTTATGCATTTTCATGATTTTTATTATTTTCCATGACTTTTGAGATTTTATTTATTTTAATGACTTTTTAAATTTTTTATTAATTTTCATGACTTTTTATGATTTATTTTTTCATGACTTTGAGATTTTATTCATTTTTGTGATTTTTTTTTTTAAAAATTAATTTTCATGACTTTTCGAGATTTTATTAATTTCTATCAATTTTTGGGATTTTATTAATTTCCCGTGACCTTTTGAGATTTTATTAATTTCCAGCACCTTTTGAGATTTTATTGATTTTTCATGATGTTTTGAGATTTTATTAATTTCCGCAAATTTTGAGATTTTGTTGATTTTTTTTTTTTTTATTTTATTTTCCATGACTTTTTGAGATTTTATTCATTTCCGTGACCTTTTGAGATTTTATTAATTTCCAGCACCTTTTGAGATTTTTTTTTTTAGATTGTATTATTTTCCATGACTTTTTGAGATTTTAATGATTTTTGAGATTTTATTATTTTCAGTGACTTTTTGAGATTTCATTCATGTTAATTTTTTAAAAAAATTTTCAAATAAATGTAAAATAAAACAGACATAATATTTTAATATTTTAACATAGTATTTACACTGCTGTTTGCAACAAATCATTTCCTGACAATTAAGTGCCTCCTTTTACTGGCAATTTCTTTTGGCATCAGTTTGTGGAAAGTGCATATTATATTTTCCTATTAAACTGCATTAAAGATAACACAGTAAATGCAGATTGAGTCTGAGAGGTTTCTCTCTCCTCCGCAGCAGACGACTCTCACATTTGCGACGCCGCATCTTCCTCGCTGTCCTCCTCTTCCTCGGTGAGCCGCATGCGCTGCGTCATCTGCCACCGCGGCTTCAACTCCCGCAGCAACCTGCGCTCGCACATGCGCATCCACACGCTGGACAAGCCCTTTGTGTGCCGCTTCTGCAGCCGCCGCTTCAGCCAGTCCTCCACGCTGCGCAACCATGTGCGTCTGCACACCGGAGAGCGCCCTTACAAGTGCACCGTCTGCCAGAGCGCATACTCGCAGCTGGCCGGCCTGCGGGCGCACCAGAAGAGCGCCAGACACAGACCCACCGGATCCAACCCTGAGGCCCTCTCCCATACTGCACTGCTGCACCACATCCCTGCTATGGTGCTCTGAGATAACGCAAACGCAGACGCAGACGCAGACGCAGACAGACTGAGTCCAGGAACAGGCACTTTAATCAGCACAAACCTGTGGCAATAACTGTGAGAGAAACCACAGGCTGGAGGAGGAGGAGGATGATGAAGATGTTTATGAATGATCACTGGATGCAGATCACAAATCAAACATGGCACAAAACACACAAACAGGGTTTCTGCAGGGTTTATTAAGAGCAAGTAAAGAAAACTGAATGAAACACAAGACATCAATATGGCCTCTAAATGTAAATGTCTTTAGCAATGAGTAACGCTTTATTTTAAGGTGTCCTTGTTACAGGTTGCATGTTCTTACAATTATAATACAATTAATTATGCATAATTACATGCAAGTAACCCTAAGCATAAAGTAAGTACATATTACTCAGTAAAAAGGACACCTTAAAATAAAGTGTAACCTAGCAATGTTTTAACATTTGAAAATAGATTCTCAATACTTTTTAAATTAATTTTACAAAAAAAAAAAAAAAAAACTTTTATGAGAAATTGATCAAAAGGAGGCAGGTTTATGGTTGAAAATAGAAGAAATCTCTGCCAATGGGCTTAAAAAAGGGAAGACAACTGACAGATATTTGTTCTTGTTTTAATCATAAATCACTTCATTCTGTTCAGTTTCTCAAAAAACAAAACTTCTCAAGACTAAGACCAAGCAAAGAAAACTGAATGAAACACAAGACGTCAATTTGGCCTCTAAATGTAAATGTCTTTAGCAATGGATTAATTTTATGGTGTCATTGTTACACATTTTACATGTCTTTACTATTATATAATAACACTTAATTATGCATAATTACATGCAAATAACCTTAAGCTAAACCCTAGGCATACAGTAAGTACATGTAACTACAGTTAATTTAAAAAAGTGTTTTTTCCTCATTATTTTTTTGTCTTGTTCTCCAGTGCAAATGTATGAAGAGTCATAAACCAAGCTGCAATTACCGAAGAAGCAAAATAACATAAAAAGTCTTGTTTTATGAGAAATTGATCAAAATGAGGCAAGTTTATGGTTAAAAATAGAAGAAATCTCCGCCAATGGCCTCAGAAAAAGGGTAGACAGGTTTTCATTCCCAACTGACAGATATTTGTTCTTGTAAATCACTTTATTTTTGTTCAGTTTCTCAGAAACAAAACTTCACTTATTTTGCATCTCATATAAATATATCTTGATTTAAAGATATTTAGATATTTGTACTGGAAAGCAAGACAGAAATACTTAAGGAGATGTTTATTTTCTGCAGTGCATGCAACAGTAAATGCTGTAAGGTTTTTTTTTTTTTTTTAAGACTTTTTAGATTTAAGACTCTCTGCTCTGATTTAAGACCTTTTTAGGCCTTAATTTGTGAAAACATGAATTAAGACTTTTAAGGCCCGCAGAAACCCTGAAGTGTTGCAGCTGAACGCCTTACATTCTAAATGTGATGTGATGAAGTCAAACACTAATGAAAACTCTCTTCTATTTGAGCTGCTTCTTTTTTAAAGATTGCGGCTCTGCTCACTGTTGACATTCATTAAATGCTTTTCAGCAGTTCATGATGCTTTTCCTTCACTATCGACAACAGCTGATGCATTCAATATTACATTGCTATACTGCAATGCATTAAAGACATTTCAGCTTCAAAGAGAAATACATACGAATTATTTTAGATCCAAACATATCACTACACTGTAAAAGGGATTTTCTTCCTCAGTACTTTTGCCTTGTTTTCCAGTACAGAAACATCCTTAAATTAAGATTTGTTTCCCCTTTGAATTAAGTTCGTTTTTCTGATCCCATTGGCAGATATTTGTTCTTATTTTAATCATAAACTCACTTCATTTTGATCTATTTTGCAGAAAACAAGATGTAATGTGCAATTTCATTTCTCAAATAACTGTCTTGATTTTAAGAAAGTTTAGATATTTGTACTGGAAAATGACAAACACAGCCTACAGTCATACAATCATTTTTTTGCAGCATATCTTTTGTATGGAGTATATTTAATTATTCATGTATATTGGTTTTGTTTCTAGCTGCTCTTTTAAGATAAAATGCAATTCAGTGGCGATTGTGCATAAAGAGTCAGTTCAGCAATAATTGAAAGATTTAAAGGAACAAAGACAAAACATCAAACCATTTTCTGTCTCTTCAGGTCTGCAGCAGTGATTCTGATGAATAAACATCATGAGTATAAAGTTGAAATGTTTGAAATGAAAGATGTTGATCTGCAAACACTGGATGCAGATGCGTGGCCTGATGGACATTGTGAGTCGGTTCAGTGGATCAGGCAATCGCATAAATCAGTGTTAAGATGTACCTATATATGTTTGTATTTTTTTTTTGTCTAATGTAAATAAAACAGTTGAAACAAACGACTGACTGCACTGTGTGGGAAATTTGATGCAAATTATCCTTGTGTAGAGTTGCCATGTTGATCATTTGCGGGTGACGACAGAACCGCCTGAATCGGTTCGTGAATCATGATTCAGTTTGATTCATTCGTACAGTTTGATCGCCAGCGTTTCTCACTCAGTAAAATAACAGTCTAGAGAACAAAAACATCGTAGCTTGAAGAGGAATATTTCACTGCAATCCTGTACATGCATCATTTGCCAGCAATAATTCATAAAAAAACTTTATGAAGCTTATGAACAATTCACATCAGGTAAAGACATTTCTCATTCACAGAGGATCAAAACATACAGGTTTATTTTATTTTATTTATTTTTTGCATGCCATGTAAATAGCCTACTGCAGGCTACGTTTTAGGTAATTTTGAGAAACATCATAAATCGCATCTTTTTGAGAGGCCAAAG
The DNA here is from genome assembly GCA_039654775.1 of Spinibarbus caldwelli. Classification (NCBI taxonomy): domain Eukaryota; kingdom Metazoa; phylum Chordata; class Actinopteri; order Cypriniformes; family Cyprinidae; genus Spinibarbus; species Spinibarbus caldwelli. Next base: position 217,444 of record CM077223.1, on the reverse strand, counting down.
GTGGCGAATGTGGTTCCTGTGACTCGGATCGAATGTGTCGATTCGCTGAGCTGAACTGCGTGTTTGAATCAGGTGGCGCTAAACACGCCTCAAGCCTTCAGGCGCGTCAACGCGTTGCGTTTTCTGACTGACAGCGCGAATGTAAGCGATTTCTGTGTTACTACAACTGTAACTCATAACATTTCTTGCAGGATGAAGGACCATCACCTTCAACTCAACCTAGCTAAGACAGAACTGCTTGTAGTTTCAGCAAACCCATCACTTCATCACAATTTCACCTTCCAGTTACATTCATCAACCATTACTCCTTCAAAAACAGCCAGAAACCTTGGAGTTGTGATTGATGATAAGCTGAATTTCTCAGACTACATTGCTAAAACTGCCCAGTCCTGCAGATTTGCTTTATACAATATTAGGAAGATCAGACCCTTTCTTTCGGAACATGCAACACAACTCCTTGTTCAAGCTCTTGTTCTGTCCAGACTTGATTATTGCAATGCTCTCTTGGCAGGTCTTCCAGCCAATTCCATCAAACCTCTACAATTAATCCAAAATGCCGGTGCAAGATTAATCTTTAATGAGCCGAAAAGAAGCACGTCACACCTCTGTTCATCAATTTGCACTGGCTACCAATAGCGGCTCGCATAAAATTCAAGGCATTAATGTTTGCATACAAAACCACCTTTGGCTCTGCACCCCTTTACCTAAATTCAGTACTTCAGACCTATGTGCCCTCTAGAAGCTTGCGTTCTGCAAGTGAACGCCGCATTATTGTGCCTTCTCAAAGAGGCACAAAATCACTTTCACAGACTTTTTCATTAACTGTTCCCTCCTGCCCAAATCAATGCCAGCAGCTGAGTCCTTAGCCATCTTCAAGAAACAGCTAAAAACACATCTCTTCCATCTTTATTTGACCTATCTGTCTTCTTTTTTTTTTTTATTAAAAAACAAAACAAAACAAAACTGCTGCTTCTCTAACCACTAGTTTTTCTTTAAAAACTAACACTAGCTTTCTTTTTTTTCTATATTCTAATTGTTTTCTTAAAAAAAAACTAGCTTTCTTTTTTTTATTCTACTAAAAAAACCTTGCTAAGTGTACTGCGTTAGGCTAACTGAGACTTGTCATAGCGCTTGCATGTTGTTGCTCTTTTGTTGGTTTTGATTGCTTCTATTGTCCTCATTGTAAGTCGCTTTAAATAAAAGCATCTGCTAAATGATTAAATGTAAATGTAAATTCATAAAATTTAATTTTCATGACTTTTCAAGATTTTATTAAATTTTCATGACTTCTCAAGATTTTATTAATTTTAATGACTTTCCAAGATTTTATTTAATTTTCATAGGTTTTATATATATATATATATATATATACAGTGGGTACGGAAAGTATTCAGACCCCCTTCACTTTTTTCAATTTTGTTATGTTGCAGTCTGATACTACAATTGTTTAAATTCTTTTTTTTTCTCATTACTCTACACTCTGTCCTTTATAATGACAAAGTGAAAACAGAATTTTAGAAATGTTTGTAAATTTATTAAAAAGAAAAAACTGAAATATCACATTTACATAAGTATTCAGACCCTTTACTCAGTACTTAGTTGAAGCACCTTTGGCAGCAATTACAGCCTCGAGTCTTTTTGTGTATGACGCAACAAGCTTTGCACAACTGGATTGGGGGAATTTCTGCCATTCTTCTTTGCAAATCCTCTCAAGCTCGGTCAGGTTGGATGGGAACCGTCTGTTGACAGCCTTTTTCAGGTCTCTCCAGAGATGTTCGATAGGGTTCAAGTCAGGGCTCTGGCTGGGTCACTCTAGGACATTCACAGAGTTGTCCCTAAGCCACTCCTGTGTTGCCTTGGCTGTGTGCTTAGGGTCATTGTCATGTTAGAAGGTGAACCTTCGGCCCAGTCTGAGGTTTTGAATGCCCTGGACTGGGTTTTCATTAAGGCTATCTCAATATTTTGGTGCATTAAGCTTTTCTTCTACTCTGATGAGTTCCTCAGTCCCTGCCACTGAAAAACAGCCCAACAGCATGAGGCTGCTACCACCACACTTTACTTTTGGGATGGTACTCTGCAGGTGATGAGAAGAGCCGGTTTCCTTCAAACATGATGCTTAGAATTGAGGTTCATCAGACCAGGTAATCTTGTTTCTCAGAGTCTGAGGGTCCTTTAGGTGCTTTATTGCAAATTCCAAGTGTGTTTTCATGTGTCTTCACTGAGGAGAGGATTGAGTTTGGCCACACTCCCATAAAGCCCAGATCGGTGGAGTGTTGCAGTGATGTTTGTCCTTCTGTAGGTTTCTCCCATCTGCATATATGATCATGGAGCTCAACTAGAGTGACCACCAGGTTCTTGGTCACCAGTCTAGACAAGCCCCTTCTCCATCAATTGCTCAGTTTGGCTGGGGACCAGCTCTTGGAAGAGTCCTGGTTGTGCCAAACTTCTTCCATTTGAGAATTATGGAAGCCACTGTGCTCTTGGGAACCTTCAGTGCAGCAGAATTTTTTTTGTAGCCTTCCTCAGATCTGTGCCTCAATACAATCCTGTGTCTGAGCTCTGCAGGCAGTTCCTTTGACCTCGTGGCTTAGTTTTCGCTCTGATATGCATTATCAGCTGTGAGGCCTTTTACAGAGAGGTGTGTGCCTTTCCAAATCATGTCCAATCAATTTAATTTACCACAGGCGGACTCCAATCAAGGTGTAGAAACATCTCTGCAATGATCAAGAGACATGGGAGGCACCTGAGCAAAATTTCAAGTGTTGTTGCAAAGGGTCTGAATACTTATGTAAATGTGATATTTCAGTTTTTTCTTTTTAATAAATTTACAGACATTTCTAAAATTCTGTTTTCACTTCATCATTATGAGGTACAGAGTGTAGATTAATGAGAAAAAAAATGAATTTAAACAATTGTAGTATCAGGCTGCAACATTACAAAATTGAAAAAAGTGAAGGGGGTCTGAATACTTTCCGTACCCACTGTATATATATATATATATATATATATATATATTAGATTTTATACATTTTGATGACTTTTTTGAGGTTTTGTTCAATTTTCATGGCTATTCAAGATTTGGTTAATTTTCATGACTTTTTGAGATTTTATTGATTTTCATGATTTTTCAAGATTTTATTCTAGATTTTTTTCATGACATTTTGAGATTTTTTTTTTTTTTAACTTTTGTTAAGATTTTTTAATTTTCAGGACTTTTTGTTCAGTATTATGTTCATTTATATTCATTTTCATAGCTTTTTCAAGATTTTTTTCATTTTTATGACTTTATGATTTTATTTTCCATGACTTAAAGATTATTAATTTTTGAGTTTTTTTTAGTTAAAAAATTAAATATGGTGACTTAGATTCTTCCTGTATGATGGCATTTAACCCTTTATTATGTCACCTTCAGCTAAACACTGTATTAACACCATTACCTATAATTATAGAAAAGTTATTAATAGTTCAGTTTACAAACCTAAAATTTCTGTTGATTGAAAAATGTTATTAAACTGGTGTTACAAACATTGAAGTGTACAACTTAAATGATAGAAACAACTTGTTCAGTTATTTCCACACACAAATGTTTAGACCATTACATTATAGTTAACCATGCACAATATCTAATTGTTTTTAAGCTCAATCTCTCAATTACAGAATTTTTGCAGCAAGTTAGTGGTACAGCATTCACAATCAAATCATCAAGATTATGCCAATACTTTCAATTAATCCTTCAGTTAAACTGCTTACGTGTCAGCAATATGACTACAGTTTCATAACCTGCACATTTAATGCATCATTCAAATCTGTCAATGAAACACATCACCAAATAGTACTTTAGGCTTGTCACTCATTTTGCAAAACTCTAAACTACTAAATGTAATAGTAAGGCCTAAATCTCAACCTCATCAATTACTGTACATCTGTTTTGAAACAGACACACGTAATCTCTTCAGAACATTCAAATCTCCCCTCTGTCCCCCTCCACCACCTCTCTAACAGCAGATGATTTCACCACATTCTTCACTGACAAAACTAGAACAATCAGCAGTCAGTTCTCAGCCCCACACACACAGAACCTCAAACCAACCACATTGGCTGCTAAAACTCCCATCTTCTCTTTCTGCCCCCTCACGGAGGCAGAAGTGTTCAAACTTCTCCTCTTCAACCATCCTACAACATGTCCTCTAGACCCAATCCCCTCACACCTTCTCCAAGCAATCTCTCCCACACTCTTACCAGCACTCACACACATCATCAACACATCTCTCCTCACAGGCATCTTCCCCACTGCATTCAAGCAGGCTCAGGTAACCCCACTGCTCAAAAAACCTACATTAAACACTTCACTTATAGAAAACTACAGACCTGTCTCTCTCCTTCCATTCATAGCAAAAACCCTCGAATGAGTTGTTTTCAACCAGGTATAGTCATTTATTTCACAGAATAACCAACTGGACGCTAACCAATCAGGTTTCAGAAGTGGACATTCAACAGAGACTGCGCTACTCTCGGTCACTGAAGCCTTGCGGATTGCAAAAGCTGATTCCAAATCATCAGTTCTCATTCTGCTGGATCTGTCTGCTGCTTTTGACACTGTTAATCACCAGATCCTGCTGTCTACCCACTCATCACTGGGCATCACAGGGACTGCACTTTCACTGGTTTGAATCCTGTCTCACTGGTAGGTCTTTTTAGGGTGGCCTGGAGAAGGGAGTGTTATGTGGGAATGTTCTAACTTGTGTTTTGTAGCAGTTACGCAGTAGCTCACCTGCAATCAACAGGTAATTGATGTCACCTGAAAGGAGCCATCTTAAAGGGGTCCTATTATGCTCTTTTACAAAGTCTTGATTTAGTTTTGGGGTGTACTAGAACATGCTCTCATGCTTGGTAGTTTGAAAATCGCATTATTTTTCACATAATTTTCATTATTACAATACCTTCCTCCCTAGCCTGGCACAAACGGCTCGATTAGTTCCGGGTTTGATGAAGGCCCGCCTTCCAAAAAACTAAATGTGTTGTGATTGATTAGCTGTCCCAGTGCGTTGTGATTAGCAAACAGCTTAGATGGTGTTTCAGTACTGCCCCGCCCCTTGACAAAACAGCAAGTTTGTCAATATTGCCATATCAATTCAGACCCCGATAATATTGAACAAGAGGATCGCGCAGAACCTGTGCACACACGGATATTGCAAGACATATTAAAGTGGTAACAATATTGTTTTTTGTTTTTTGGGCTAAATCACGTTTTAGATAGGATGTCAATAACAGCTGAAAAATAACTGCCTGTACTATGTACAGATAAGTGCAACGGTAATATGTATTATGTTTATTGTTCTTTAATTCTAACATTATAACATGAATTGCAGTGAAACTGTTATACAGTTGAATTTATTTACATCATAGTCCCACAGAGTTACAATATTTGTGGTGGCATATATATGCAAATTAATTCTCTGCCAGCGGGAGGCACTGTTGTAGCGGGAGAGAGCAAGGTTTCCCCGGTAACGCTGTACACAAAGCAGAGCTCCACTCACAAACACTGCTTTATCAGACATTACATGCAAGATGAAATGAAAATGACATCCATAATTTTCTGAAGACAGTCGGTTTCCATCAGAAATACAGTGATATAAAAACACCAGCACCGGGTTTCGATTTTGAAACGTGAATTTCCGGAGGTGAATTTTAATGATATTCTAATGGGCCAATTTGTGATGTCACAAATACAGGAAAACAACTTTGTAGTCCAAACGAGCCGTTCGTTGTAGTTCTTGAAAAGGGATTTTTAAAAAAAAATGAAATATCTCTCTTTGGAGTGGACTTTGAGATTTGTAACTTTGTAGATCTTTCTATGCCCAAACATACACACTACACACCAAACCGCTCTACGGACGATGCAATTTCCTCCACCCTCCACCTGGCTCTTACCCACCTAGAAAATAAAGACTCTTATGTTAGAATGCTGTTCATTGACTTCAGCTCAGCATTCAACACAATAATCCCACAACAACTCATCAACAAGCTAAACCTGCTGGGCCTTAACACCTCCCTCTGTAATTGGATCCTGGACTTTCTAACCGGAAGACCTCAGTCAGTCCATGTCAGCACCTCGAGCACTACTACACTGAGCACAGGTGCCCCACAAGGCTGTGTGCTCAGCCCGCTGCTCTTCACGCTGCTGACCCACGACTGCACTGCCAAGTTCAGCTCCAACCACATCATCAAGTTCACTGATGACACAACAGTGGTAGGTTTCATCAGCAACAACGATGAAACGCACTACAGAGAGGAAGTGGCACAGTTGGCTGAATGGTGTGGCACTAACAACCTGTCCCTCAATGTGGAGAAGACAAAGGAGGTTGTGACGGACTTCAGGAGAAACTCCGTTGACCACCCCCCACTGACCATCGACAGCTCGACTGTGGAGAGAGTCAGCAGCACTAAATTCCTGGGGATGCACATCACAGAGGATCTCACCTGGACCACCAACACCATGTCACTCTCCAAGAATGCACAACAGCGCCTACACTTTCTCCGCCGGCTGAAAAGAGCAAGTCTCCCTCCACCCATCCTTATCACTTTCTGCAGGGGCACCATTGAGAGTTTGCTGACCAGCTGTATCACTGTCTGGTACGGGAACTGTACTGCAGCAGACTGCAAGACCCTCCAGCGGACAGTGAACACAGCTGCAAAGATCATCGGTGCCCCTCTCCCCTCCATCCTGGACATTTTCCTTACACGATGCTCCAGCAAAGCCAACCGTATCGTGAAGGACTCCACCCATCCCTCCCACAGTCTCTTCCAGCTCCTGCCATCAGGAAGATGATACCGGAGCATCAGAGCCCGCTCTGCCAGACTGCTCAACAGCTTTTTCCCCCAGGCTGTGAGAGCCCTGAACTCAAATCACCCCACCCCTCTCTGAAACCCCATACAAACCCCCTACCCCCTGAAACATGGACCATCTCACCCCACTCCAAACACCCCCCAACCTTACCACATCAAAATAAAAAAAAAAATAAAAAACATGTGAAAACTTTTTTTGTGCAATTCGAAGTGTGCTACACACAGGTGAGTGGGCCTGTACAAACCACCTGTAGTAACACACTCTCCTCCTCAATGCGCACTAGACACTTTTCACACACACTGCTGTGTGTACACAATCCCACAAAAGACTCAGTAATGCATGTGTTTACATGCTCATGCACATAGTTTGTAGTTTTTAGTTTATGTATAGGTAAATATTTATATATAGTAGATTTATAGTCAATTTATAGTCATCTATCAGTAGTTTAGTTGTGTATAGGTTTATACTTTTTTACTTCATTGTTGTAAATCTGTATTTATGTAGCATCGTGGTCCTGTGAGGCACGACATTTCGTTCCACTGTATGTCCCCACATGTAGCGGAATGACAATAAAGCTCAACTTGAACTTGAACTTGTCTCGGTTACGTATGTAACCCTCGTTCCCTGAAGGAGGGAACGGAGACGTCACGTCGGATGACCGACGAAATTGGGATCTCGCCCGGGAGACCAATCCACTTCGAGTGTAACTAAACGAGCCAATGGACATTGGCATGCGATTATTGCATCCAGCTGCCGCTGATCACAGCGTGAGTATAAGAGGCAGCAGATGCACCGCATTAATTCATGCTTTTGCTGAGGAGCCGAGCCGGTGACCCGGCAGCTCAGCGGTGGTACTGCGATTGTGGCGACAGGACGTGACGTCTCCGTTCCCTCCTTCAGGGATTGAGGGTTACATACGTAACCGAGACGTTCCCCTTTCAGTCGGTCACTCCGAGTCACGTCAGATGACCGACAAAATTGGGATCCCTACCAAAGCGCCACAGGAGCTGACCCTTCCAGTGCCCTGTGTAGGCCTCCTGATCCTTCCTATAAGGCAGACGATAGGACCGGACTCTACACAGAGAAGGTCAACTGCTGTTGTTCCTTGAGCAACCCAAACAGTAGGACTAGAATAACACTGGGAAGCGTGCCCTTCCACTTGGAAGAGGCACACTGTGGAGTCACCTCCTCCCAGAGGGGGTTAAGTGACATTTAGACATGTGAAGTAACCCCGTAGGGCCCTATTGCACATGGAAGTCTCTGAGATGGCTTAAGCCCCGTTCACACTACAAGCGATATTCAGCGACAAAGCAACACGATCCCATTCATTTCAATGGAGAGCTGGCGACAGCGACTGTTGGCGACCAGATGGGGCGTGTCCAGCGACGCGACAAAGTTCAGAATCCTTCAGCTTTATGCAAATGAAGAGCGAATTTCGGGAGCGACAGCCAATAGGAAAGAAGACGGTTGAGCTCACATGATCGTTCTCCTCTCAGCCGTAGATAAACATACTCAATGGAAAAAAAGTAGGCTCTGTTTATCATTCATTTTTGTTTGTTTGTATGGACTTAATTCATATTTATATTATATTTAGTATTTTGCCTCCAAAATGTTTGTATGTAGCGGTAAGAAACCTAATTTGCTGTCAAGGCAACCAGTAGCGAGAACGCCCACTAGCAGCCTCATCGCCAGCCCCTGGCGACATGCAGCGACAAAGTCGCTGGTAGTGTGAACGCAGCTTTAGGCTGCATCATTAGAGATGGCAGAACATGGTCTGCCAGGGGAAACACGGCTCTAATAAGCATACCGTGGAGTACACATATGGGATTCCAGCAGGGTCTCTCATATGGGCAGTAGCCTCACACCAGATTTCAAGAATTCATTGGCTGAAAGGCCTGGCGCCGGGCGCTCCGCCACGTCCGGACGCCGGAGTGCTGGAGGACTCGACAGGGTTTGCCTGTTTAAGGAACTCTCTGGAGAATTAGGCATAAGAACGCCGCAAGCCGACTCTGAGCCAGGCCTCTCAGTGCCACTACCCGTTTGAGGTGAGAACACAGGAGGAAACCGGTTCGACATGTAGACTATAAAACCTAGCGAACGTGTTGGGAGTCGGCCAACCCACAGCTCTACAGATGTCTGCTAGCGAGGCACCACGAGCCAGCGCCCAGGACGATGCGACACCCCTAGTGGAGTGAGCATGCAACCTGAGTGGGCAGGGCACACCTTGTGCTTCGTAGGCCAAGGTGATGGCATCCACTATCCAGTGGGCCACCCTCTGCTTGGGGACAGCCTTCCCCTTCTGCTGTCCTCCGTAACAGACAAAGAGCTGTTCTGAGGTCCTGAAGCTCTGAGTTCTATCCACGTACTGTCGCAGTGCGCATACAGGACAGAGCAAAGCTAGGGCAAAGCTAGAGCAAAGCTCTTATACTCACGCTGTGATCAGCGGGTCTGCCTCCTCCAGGGGCAGCGCTTGCAGGTTCACTACCTGGTCCCTGAAGGGAGTGGTAGGAACCTTGGGTCCAAACTCAAGGCACGACTCGTCGACCGAAAATGCCTGCAGGTCCCCCACCCTCTTGATCGAGGCCAACACAGTCAGGAGTAGGGTTTTCATAGAAAGAAACTTCAACTGGATTGACTGCAGCAGCTCAAAGGGGACAGTTTGTAGGGCTCTTAGCACCAATGCCAAATCCCAAGAGGGTAGGGAGGGAGGCCTAGGAGGATTTAACCTCCTGGCCCCCCTAAGAATCCTGATGACCAGATCGTGCTTCCCCACCGACCTCCCCTCTATGGGGTTGTGGTGGGCGGATATAGCAGCAACATACACCTTAAGGGTGGAGGGGAACAGCCTACGCTACAACCCTTGTTGCAAAAAAGGAAAGCACGGCTCTGATCGAACATCTCCGGGGGTCCTCATGGTGAGAGGAACACCATTCGACGAACAGGTTCCACTTCAGTGCATAGGCCCGTCTTGTGGACGGTGCTCATGCTGAAGCGATAGTGAGAGCTACCTCCTGGGGCAGGTCACCTAGAACCTCTGCGTCCCATCCAGAGACCACACATGGAGTTTCCACAAGTCCAGACATGGGTGCCAGAGGGTGCCCCGTCTCTGAGAAAGCAGATTCTTCCTCAGAGGAATCGGCCAGGGAGGGGCTGTCGCGAGGAGCATGAGTTCCAGGAACCAGGTCCTGTTGAGCCAATATGGAGCCACTAACAGGACCTGCTCCTCGTCCTCCCTGATCTTGCACTGTGTCTGTGCTAGCAGGCTCACTGGGGGGAACGCATATTTGCGCAGGCCCTGGGGCCAGCTGTGTGCCAGTGCATCCGTGCCGAGCATTGCCTCGGATAGGGAGTAGAACCACTGGCAGTGGGTGGTTTCCGGAGATGCAAATAGGTCTACCTGAGCAACTCCGAACCGACTCCAATCAGCTGGACCTGGGGATGGAGTCTCCACTCCCCAGGAAGTGCCGCTCGAGACAGCTCGTCGGCCGCCTGATTGAACACCCCTGGGATGTGGATGGCACGAAGGGACCTCAGATGCTTCTGACTCCAGAGGAGGAGGTGGTGGGCGAGTTGCGACATGCGACGGGAGCATAAACCGCCTTGCCGGTTGATATATGCCACAGTCGCAGTGTTGTCCGTACGCACCAGAACGTCCTTGCCCCGAAGGTGCCCTCTGAGGCGGCTCAGGGCAAGGCGTACTGCCAGCAACTCGAGGCAATTGATATGCCAACGCAGTTGGGGACCCGTCCATACCACCGACACTGGGTGCCCGTTGTACGTGGCTCCCCAGCCAGTGGCCGAGGCATCCGTGCAAACCACAGCATGCCTGGATACCTGCTCCAGGGGCACTCCTGCCCGAAGGAACAAGGGATCTGACCACAGGCTGAAGGTCTTGCGGCAGGCCGGTGTAATCTGAACCCGGTGAGTACCACGTTTCCACGCCCACCTCGGAATTCGGCCATGGAGCCAGTGCTGAAGAGGTCTCATATGGAGCAGACCGAGCGGAACTATGGCCGCAGCTGCAGCCATATGCCCCAGGAGCCTCTGAAAGAGTTTCAGTGGGACTGCTGTCCTGCCTGATAAAGTCTTGAGGCAGTTCAGCACCGACTAAGCACGTTCCTGGGTGAGGCGTGCTGTCTGGTTGATTGAATCCAACTCCATGCCGAGAAAAGAGATCCTCAGCATTGGCACGAGTTTGCTCTTTCCCCAATTGACCCAAAGGCCCAACTGGCTAAGGTGCCTGAGCACCGGGTCCCTGTGTGCGCCCAACTGCTCTCGAGACTGTGCAAGTATGAGCCAGTCGTCGAGGTAGTTGAGGATGCTCACACTCCGTTCTCACAGGGGAAAAAGGGCTGTTCCTCTGAGACTTTGGTGAAGACGCGAGGCGAAAGGGACAGCCCGAAGGGCAGGACCTTGTACTGACATGCCCGACCCTCAAACGCGAATCGCAGGAATGGCCTATGTCGCAGGAGAATCGAAACATGAAAGTACCCCACCGCTTTTATTGGGCACAATGAAGTAAGGGCTGTAAAACCCCGACCTCATATCAGCTGGAGGGACCGGCTCTATCGCGTCCTTCGCCAGCAGGACTGCGACATCCGCACGCAAGACAGGGGCATCAACGGCCTTGACTGAAGTGAACCGAATGCCCCTGAACTTGGGGGGACGTCGGGCGAACTGAATCGCGTAGCCGAGTCTGATGGTTCGGAGGAGCCACCGGGATGGACTAGGGAGTGCTAGCCAGGCTCCGAGAGGCCATGCCAGCGGAACCAACGGGGCCACCGATGTACCCACGGTGGGGCAGCGAGGTGGACACAGGGACCCAGCCCGGGGCCTGTGGCGAGGTGGACACAGGGACCCAGCCCAGGGCCTGTGATGGCCTGGCCTGTGACGGCAGAGGGCGGGGTCTGGGTGTGCAGTGTAACACTCACCTGATTCCTCCTCGTGCAGGTGGAAACACAGGAACCCGGTTTGAGGCTTGTGACAGCCCGGCGTGTGACGACTTGAAGCGGGGACTCGAGTGCTACCGCCCTTACCTGGTTCCACGAATGGGCAGGAGGGGTGCTCTTGGGCAGCCACCTGCTGCCTGCTGGCGAGAGAGGAGGAGGGAAGCAATCCCGTGATGCATGGATCACCACTCTCCTCCTCTTGAGACCCAGAGATTGAGGAGACCGCTCTTTATTGATGTTTTGGGTACCGCTGGTTCTCCACCCGCCCCTCCTCCAGGGGAGGGAGTGGTGCAGTCACCATCTCCCGATGAGCAGTCTCCACCATCTCTGGGTCGCCCGTCTCAAGGCCTCTTGCATTTGTGCTTGCCGCCAGGTTTGGTGGGGGCCTGGATGGGCTGGGTGTCCTGCCTGTGACCGGCTCCACGATGCTGCCTGGCAAAGCTCTCGACAACATCGCCGAAAAGGCTGATCTGTGACACGGGAGCACTCAGGAATTGTGCCTTCTCCTGCTCCTTCATGGCAGCCAGACACAGCCAGAGATGGCGCTCCTGGACCACTACCATGGACATCACATGACCCAGAGACTGTGCAGTCACCTTCGTCGCTCGAAGCGCGAGGTCTGTCGCAGCATGCAGTTCATGTATAACCGCCAAGTTGTGGCCACCCTCGTGCAGGTCTTTCAGGGCTTTGGCCTGGTGGACCTGCAGTAACGCCATGGCATGGAGAGCAGAAGCCGCCTCCCCACAGGCTCTGCAAGCACTGCCAGTTAGGCCTGACGAATACTTACAGGCCCGTGAGGGGAGACACGGGTCACTCTGCAGAGTGGTAGCGGCTGTTGGACACTGTTGCATGGCCACAGACCGCTCCACCGAGGGGATGCCCGCGTACCCCAAAACGGTCCCACCATTGAGGGTGGTGAGGGCGGAGGAGCCACAAGATTTGTTTCGGGCAGTGAAAGGTGCCCTCCACAATCTAGTGAGCTCCTCATGCACCTCCGGGAAGAATGGCACCGGAGGGGGGGCGCTGAAAACCAGCGCGACCCCCACCGAGAAACCATTCATCCAGCCTCGAAGGATCGGGACGCGGTGGAGGATTCCACACGAGCCCGACATTCTCGGTGGCCCGGGAAAGCATACCCGTCATCTCTGGGTCTGGCTCGGACAACGCTACCGCACCCGAAGGGGGCAACACAGCCGAGTCGTCATCCCTGGAGAGAGAGGGCTCGCCCTCCAATGCAGCGATCGACATCTGGTCGTCAGAGGGGGCACCGAAGGAACGAGTGGGCCTAGCCCGCTCCAACGGCAGCTCCACCAGCTGCGGAGTGCTTGAGGGGTGAGGAGCTCCACTTGGGGACGCCTTCACCGTGATCCTCAAATCACCTCTGACTCCACCGGACGCAGCGCCGCCCCGGGCCCTGGGACGAACGCTGGATCGTGGCAGAGGGACTCCGCCATGTTTGACATAGCGGAGTCTTTTATGCAACTCCGAGATGGTCATGTCCCCACAAGAAGAATATGAACCATCCACGAAAGCTTCCTCAGCGTGCTGAATGCCCAGACATGTGAGGCAGCGATCGTGACCGTCCTGAGGCACCAAGAAACGACCACACCCAGAAACGCACGGGTGATAAGACATCTTTAAAAAGACGCGATCACCCGTGTTGCTCTTATAGAGAAATTGCTCTTTTAGTGCTGAAGCACGCAGGGGAGCTGGTCACCGCACACTCGTGGTGTGGCTGTCTGCACGATCTTTGTTGAAGCCGCGAGACCGTGACCATCGCTGCTGTTGCCGTAATGCCCGCACTCTCATTCTCTCTGCAACACCGAAGTAGAGAGCAGTAGTGATGCACCACCGCTCGGCTCCGAAGCGAAAGGATGAATTAATGCATCTGCTGCCTCTTATACTCATGCTGTGATCAGCGGCAGCTGGATGCAATAATCGCATGCCAATGTCCATTGGCTCGTTTAGTTACACTCGAAGTGGATTGGTCTCTCTGGCGAGATCCCAATTTTGTCGGTCATCCGATGTGACTCGGAGTGACCGACTGAAAGGGGAACTTGCAATTATGACAAACTTGCAATTCTGAGAAAAAAAATATGAATTATGAGATACAAAATTAGAATTGAGTTTATAACTTGCACTTGTGACACAAACTCGCAATTCTAAGAAAAAGCCTGAATTTTGAGATATAAACTCGCAATTGTAATTTTATAACTAACAATTTCTGAGGAAAAAAGAATTGCAAGATGTAAACTTGCAATTAAGAGTTCATAGCTTGCAATTGTGACACTCACAATTCTGAGGAAAAATGTCAAAATTGCAATATTTAAACACAAAATTGCAATAATCACTGCCGTTTAAAAAATTGGGATCAGTTTTTTCTTTTTCTTTTTGAAAGAAATTAATACTTTTATTCAGCAAGAATGTGTTAAATTGGTTAAAAAATTATAGTAAAGCCTTATATTGTTAGAAAAGATTTCTATTTGGAATAAATGCCATTCTTTTGAACTTTTTATTCATCAAAGAATCCTGAAAAAAAGTATCACAGGTTCCAAAAAATATTAAGCAGCACAACTCTTTCCAAAATTGAAAATCACAGAAATAAATGTTAGTTTGAAGTATATTAAATACAAAACCATTATTTTAAATTGTATTAATATTTCATAATATTACTTTTTTTCTATTTTTGATAAAAAAAAAATGCAGCCTTTGTGAGCACAAGAAACTTATTTAAAAAACATTAAAAATCTTACTGATCCCAAACTTTTGAATGGCAGTGTAAAAAAAAAATCGGCCAGTACGATACCAAGATTTTAGACACTGGTAAAATTTCACAATTCTCTGTACCAGTGTCAATAAAACAGCTAAAATGGATAATAGTCTAACTCTTATAAAGACTACAGAAGTTATTCAGTCAAGAGCAGTGAGTGATTTTCTCTCTTTTTCTTTTGTTGTTTGCTTGAAATGATTAACATTAATGACATGGACAGCTTCAGGTATATTAGGCTGCTGTCACTTTAAACCCTATTCTTCAGATCCAGTATATTTGACACCTGACTTTATGCCAACTGTGTATGTTTACTTAAAGTGGAAATGAAGCATTCAGTCAAGTTTACATAACTTAATAAACTGATTTCCACTTTAATAACAAAAATATATACAAACAAACATGATTAACGTAACCATTTTAAAGAAAAGTGTTTTTGCTGCTTTCAAATGCTATCAAAATTATATATATGAGTTTCCTAGATGAAAACTGGACATGAATGGCCTCTCTAGTTGTATTTACAACTGGGAAACTTGAGATCATTTTGATACCTGAGTTTCTGAGTTGGGCGAGCCATAAACCTTAAATATGGCGGAGGAGAGAAACATAGCTTTAGTACTGTAAAGTTTTATTTGTTTTTCCCCACATCTATGTTGCTTTCTCCTGCCATTACAGCAGAGGTGCACAAACGTTTTCCTATGAAGGGCCAAAAATCAAATTTGATTGAAGAACATGTGCCGAAAATAAAAATTGCATTATACCAAACTGTATTAAGATTTTATTACTAAGTTTCCATAGTCCCTATCATTTATGAGTTTATAATATTTAAAAATGAATAAATAAAAAGAAAATATTACTCTGTAATCTGCTTAAGTAATGCAGTTTTATTTTCAAAGTTTTATATTTCAATTAAATTTATAGTACAATGAAAACATAATCCCATTTATAGTACAATAGAGTTCAATGCCTAATGCAGCTATTCAATATAAAAGCAATAAAGCCATATGCTTGCAAAATCAGTGACCTCTAATGAACATGCAGACATGAAGTTAGTCCTTATTTCTCAAATGTGACCCTGGAGCACAAATCAGTCATAAGTAGCACAGGTATATTTGTAGCAATAACCAAAAATACATTGTATGGGTCAACATTATCCATTTTTCTTTTATGCCAAAAATCATTAGGATATTAAGTAAAGATCATGTTCCGTGAAGATATTTTGTAAATTTCCTACTGTAAATATATCAAAACTTAATTTTTGATTAGTAATATGCATTGCTAAGAACTTCATTTGGACAACTTTAAAGGTGATTTTCTCAATATTTAGATTTTTTTGCACCCTCAGATTCCAGATTTTCAAATAGTTGTATCTCGGCCAAATATTGTCCTATCATAACAAACCATACATCAATGGAAAGATTATTTATTCAGATTTGATGTATAAACTGATGTATAAATCTAAAAATTGACCCTTATGACTGGTTTTGTGGTATAGGGTCACAAATGTTTTCCATGGGGTGCAGCTGATTTACTGACAAAGTCAGAATATTATGTAGGTGAGAGTGCTTTGCTTCTCAGTTCACACTAGTTCCGGTTCATCAGACTGAAATTCTGCTACAGAGGTAGGTACAATATCACTTGTGCCTGTTTGCACAGGAATTTCATCAGGAAATTTCACTGACAGTGATTTTGAATGGATCAACATTGCTATTAACACATTATTATTATTACATTATTATTATTATTACTATTATGAGTAGTCATCATTAAACCAGTCTGTTTATTCAACTAATACACTTAAAAACGCTGATTCGTTCATGAATAAAACAAGGTGTTGAAATGAATTTACTTTGAGTGCCACTTTATAAGGCTCAATCAACGATCAGCGTGTCACCTGTGTAACATTGAAGATGATGTTTGATTGTTTCATCACTGACACTTATTTAATGCAATGAACTGACTTCAAAGAACTAGCAGCGACGAGAAAAATATTCTGTCATTCTGAAAATATAATTATATTTTTCTTAAACATGTACTCTCTATCTTCAGGCACTACTGTTCTCATATCATATATAACTGTGATGTTCTACAAAACAGGCTTTGAAACACTTTTTTTTCTTACTGCTGAAAATGAGATCATTTACTGTGAAATCCATTTTCCCTCAGGTACATCACCAGTGTAAGCTTCATGGTAAAAACTTCTACATCACTCTTGTCAACATAATCCATAGTTATAATAAAAATTTATCTTAACTTTATCTTGTGGTTATTTTGGGAAAAACAGTAGGGGGCGTTTTCTTATCTGTTAGTTCTGAAACCATCTGCATGTTGTAAAATGAACTTTTATCAGATTTGTATGTTTAAGCCACTACATGAGCTTTGAAGTTTAACAGTAAGATCTGCTTTGAGTTCGAGTTTCTGTTATTTTAGTATCATCATTTTTTTTTTAAATATTTTTAAATTAGTTTTAATTTTTTTTAATTTTCTGCTTGACATACCTAGAAAAAAAGTATGTCCATATTATAGAAATGTCCATGACTTATTACCATGATTTATGAAATCATTTAGATTTGATTAATTCCGTGACTTTTTGATATTTTAATTTCTATGACTTTCTGAGATTTTATTACTTTTCATGACTTTTAGAGATTATTTTAATTTTCATGGCTTTTTATTGTTTTCTGTGCCTTTTTGAGATTTTATTCATGTTCATAATTTTTTGAGATATTATTCATTTTAATAACCTTTTGAAATTTGAATTTTCATGACTTTTTGAGATTTTATTCAAGTTTCATGACTTTTTGAGATTTTATTCAAGTTTCATGACTTTTTGAGATTTTATTCAATTTTCATGACATTTTGAGATTTTATTTTCCTATATGGTCCTGTTCATACTGGTGTCCCACAGGAGTCAGTATTGGGTTCCTTACTTTTTAGTATGTACACTATATTGCCAAAAGTATTGGGTCACCCAATATATACACCCAAATACCCAGTTGGGGTGACCCAATACTTTTGGTAATATTGTGTATATTTACCCACTTGGTCAACTACTAAGATCTCTTGACCTTAATTATCACTTTTATGCTGATGGTATTCATTCAAGACCAGGTCAACATGTGGACGTTGTGCATCTTTCTAACTGTATCACTGAGATCAAGATTTGGATGTCTAATAATTTTCTGTCTTTAAATAGCTCCAAAATGGAAGTTATGCTCCTCGGCTCTCCCCATCAACTGTGAAATGCTGGTTCTCTTACTTTATCCGTTGATGGTGTTGCCTTGGAGTTTCAAAGCAAACTAAAAAATCTTGGAGTCATCTTTGATTCTATGCTGTCATTTGAGCCTTTTGTGCAGAATACGGTTAAGACATCCATTTTCCACCTCAGAAATATAGCACATTTACATCCTGTTGTCTCTCTGTTGCTGAGAGGTTGAGGTCTTCTTGCTGGAGTATCTAAATCCTCTATTAACAATCTTCAATATTTACAAAATACGGCTGCTCACTGGCTCCCTGTCAGGTAATGTATTGTATTGATTTTAAAATCTTTGTTTCCTTATCCTTTGCATGATCTGGCTCCTCAGTACTTGACTGACCTTTTAATGCCTTGCACACCCTGTCGTAATCTGCGTTCCTCTCAGAGTGGTCTTTTAATTGTTCCCAAGACACAGCTTCGTTCTAGGGGTGATAGAGCATTTTCCTCTTATGCTCCTAAGCTTTGGAATTCTCTCCCGGCGGACATCAGGGAAGCAGATTCACTAGTGATTAAATCTCTTCTTAAAACATTTTATTTTAGGATTGCTTTTACTTGATTGATTACTCATTTTATTTGCATTGTTTGCTGTATATTAATTGTATTCAAAGTGTGTTGTTTTCTCTGTTGTGATGTTTGCTTGTAAAGAGCTTTGAGAAAGCAATTTTTAAAAGCGGTATATAAAATAAATGTATTATTATTATTATTATTCAATTTTCATTACTTTTTTTTTTTTTTTTTTTAGATTTTATACATTTTCCTTTCAGTTTTTTTTTTAGGTTTTATTCAATTTTATGACTTTTTCAAAAATTTTAAATTTTCATGGCTTTTTGAGATAATTCATTTTCATGACTTTTTAAGATTTTATACATTTTCATGACTTTTTTGAGGTTTTAATCAGTTTTCATGGCTATTCGAGATTTGGTTCATTTTCATGACTTTTTGAGATTTTAATCAGTTTTCATGTCTTTTTGAGATTTTGTTCAATTTTCATGACTTTCTGAGATTTTGTTAAATTTTCATGACTTTTTTTTAAATTTTATTCAAGTTTCTTTACTTTTTAAGATTTTATTCATTTTCATGACTTTTTGAGATTTTATTTCATTTTCATGGCTTTTGTTAAGATTTTTTTTTTTTAGGACTTTTTGAGGTTATGTTCATTTTCATAGCTTTTTTGAGATTTTATTCATTTTCATGACTTACGATTTTATTTTCCATGAATTAGAGATTAAGTTTTTAAAAAATTTTAAGATCTAAAGTTTCCAGGACTTTACAAGAGAAAATCTGCAAACATCTGCAATTTTTTTTATTGCAAATTACACAATTACATCACTACAGATGACATGAGAAATGAACAGACTGAACACTCATCAAAACTCACGATGGTACAAATGAACAGTCAACAAACAGAAAACTCAACTTTGCTTTGGATTTTTTTGTTTTCACTATTAAAATGGCAGGCTGGATTATTATAGCAGCTTTCAGTGTTTAACATCAGCATGTCAGTCATTTCAAGCAGAGATGATCAGCTAACAGAACACAACAAACCAAGAACACAAAACAAACTGTCCTTCCGTTTTACAAAATATTTCAGATTTTCCACTTTATCTGCTAAACAAACATTTCAACACTACAACAGTGAACACTTTGTGCAAAGTCATCATAGATGACAAAAACATTTGCACAGCAATTAAAAGCAGCACACTGAACGGATCAGAGCGAACGCATCCGGTGAAGATTTTAAAAACACAAGATTCATAAAACATTTAATCGCTGACGTTCATGAGGCCCCAGTCACCCTGAGAACATGCTAGTCATGTTATACAGCCAGAAAGAAGAAGATTTAAGTCCATTAATTCTCATAAATGATGTAAAGATCACAGTGATGTATTTGTTGGGCTCAGATTCGCTCCCAGAGCTGCAGTAACTGACTTCCTGTCTGCGGCTCCACTTCCTGCTCAAACACACACAGATCACACATTAACCATCATCATCATAGTGTGTGTGTGTGTGTGTGTGTGTGTACCTGGTATTTGACCAAATGTCCCCACAAGGATAGTAATACCAGTAAATTTTGACCTTGTGTGGACATTTTTTTAGGTCCCCATGTGGAAACAAGCTTATAAATCACACAGAATGAAGTTTTTTGAAAATCTAAAAATGCAGAAAGTTTCCTGTGAGGGGTAGGTTTAGGTGTAGGGCAATAGCACATACAGTTTATACAGTATAAAAACCATTACACCTATGAATGTTCCCACAAGGATAGCGAAACAAGTGTGTGTGTGTGTGCGCGAGCGAGCGTGTGTGTGTGTTATAGTGTGTGTGTGTGTGTGTGTGTGTGTGTGAGCGAGCGTGTGTGTGTGTTATAGTGTGTGTTTTAATGAGTGTGTTATGGTGTGTGTGTGTGTGTGTGTGTTTTCTGACCTGAGCGTCTCTGCTGATCTGCACTCTCTTGTCATCGTTCCAGGGGTTCAGCAGCTGCTGTGTGAGCTGGAAAGGCAGACTCTCTTTCTGGATCCACTCGACTCCGAACACGCCGCCCAAACCGGCCGAGCCCAGTCCAGACAGCGCTCTCCACTGACCGCTGACGTCATGCGTGCATAACCCTGACAAAACACACCACGCGCAGAAATATGACTGACGCCATCAGAGGAGAACAAACCTGAGCTGAAGAACAGAGCTGCTGTACGGCTGAAATACAGCATTCACACCGATATTTTCCTAGTTATTCCTGTGAAGCTGCTGTGACACAATCTGTATTGTATAAACTCTGAACCACACATGAAAAAAAAAAAAAAAAAAAAAAAAAAAAAAAAAAAAACCAAGGTGGAATTTTTTTTAAGGGAGAAAAAAAAATGTTTGTTTGTGTTTAAGAAATAAAAGAGAAACTTTTTTTTTTTGAAAAAAAAAAGTTGTTTGGAGAGAGAATTTGTTTTGAAGACAGAAAAAAAGTGTTTTTTGAATAGAAAACAAAATTTGAAAAAAATTGAAGAGAGAAAAAATGTAATGTTTATTTTAAGAATGAAAAATGTTTTTTGAAGAGAGAATTTTTTTTTTTGAATAGAAAAAACATTTCTGAAGACAAAGTTTTTGTAGAAAGAAAATGATTTTAATGTGTTCTTTTTTAAGAGAAAAAAAAACTTTCAGAGAGAGAAATAAATCATAGGACTTCAGAACAGGAAAGATCTAAGATCTAAGATTATTTTAGACATTTATTTATTTTTTATTTAGGATTATTATTATTATTTATTTATTTATTTTTTGGCAGTTCAGAGCTTTTGTATGCAAGCCCGTTTCTGCCACTAAATAAAAAAATAAAAAGGTAATTGCGAGTTTTTATCTCACAATTCTGATTTTTTTTTTTTTTTCTCAGCAATTGTGAGTTTATTTCTCACAATTCTGACATTATAACTCGCAATTTTGAATATATATCACCCAATTCTGAGAAGAAAAGTCAGAATTGTGAGATAAAAAGTCACAATTACCTTTTTATTTTTTATTCAGTGGCAGAAATGGGCTTCCATACTTTTGTAATATATAAATAAATGTGACTTGACAAATTATTGTCTTTTTCTAAAAATTGGGTGAACTGTTGTTTTAATTGTAAGAGAATAGGCCTTTATCACACTTCTGCGTTTGAAAAGTGGAAGATTCAAAGATTCAACTTCCGCTGCAGCCTCTATCAATGGCTGTGCCCTGTGTGTGGATTATTTATGTAGAATTCAGCACAGATACGTCTTCTAAAGACACCAATCTCAGTTTACAACAATTAATTGAGTATTATGAAACCAAGGAATATGTTGTCACGATATCCCGATGCGGATTTCATGAGCCATACCTTATTTCATTCCAGAACAGCGAGAAAACTATACAAACAACATATCACATTAAAAAGCATTAGAATTAGCCAAAGCTTAAAACATTATTTACGACTAAAGGCTGTATAGAAGGATTAAATTAAAGGTTTAGGGCAAACTTGTTGCATTAAACATAATGCTCACATTACACAAACAAAATAATATTAAAAATAAAATTAAATCAGCCCGAGTACTCCTCCGCTGCGCGCTCTTCATTAATCAGACTGGCAGCGCTGACAGCAGCGACGCTCAGATAGGCTAATATTACACATTAAAATGAAAGATGACATGATACATGGTATGGAATGGGTATAAATACGTAGTTTTATTATTACGTTTATTGCGTCAATGTTCAACTAAACTAAATTAGTTTAATCTTCCTTACAAAACTGGCCATTGACAATAAAGCAGGCGGAAATTCCTTTACGCTACTAATCGGAGCGACACGCGGACTGTGATAAAGGTCTATAGAAATGCTGTTTAGTTGCAGTAAACCTCATGAACAGACCTGGAAGTGTCCGGATCCCTGAACGGAGAAGATGAGGAAGACGGCGCTGCTCTCGAGGAAGGCTCGCGTCAGCTTGTGCTCGTTGTTGGCCGTTGTGGACCAGATTCCCCTCTGCTGAGACAGATCGATGTTCCTCAGGTTACTGCTCTTCATGATGAAGTACCTGACGCTCGATCTCAGCGGATGTGTGGATGGAGACGAGCAGCACTGCAGCAACAACAACCACAGAAAAACATCAGCTCAATCACTGCACTTTCTGCTCATCATTTCAGTCACCTGGATTCACCTGAAATAAGGATATTCTGTGTTTTATTTCCAGTCTGATGTCCATTACCACAGACAATCATTAGATCAGTGTTCACAAACTTTTGACTCAAACATCCACTGTTGTCCAACACAATACTTCCCTGATAAAGTCAAAAAAGCTGCTTGTTTTCGGTCTTTTTGGTAACACTTTACAATAAGCTCTCATTAGTTAACATTAGTTAATGCATTAATAATTAATAAGCAATAATCTGTGCTAACAATAGTAATAAAATCCCAACTGTTCATTGTTAGTTCATGTTGCTCGGGTGCATTAAATTATATAAAGAGATACTACTTTTGATTTTAATAATGTAGTAGTAAAGGTCGAAATTTTAATTAGAGAATAATTAGATTATTTTATTTTATTTAAATGTATTGCTTTTTTAATTAAACTAGGAGATTTGATATATTAAATTAACCACAATTTTGTGATCACAAAAGTTTCAAGAACTGTATGCTTTTTTAATGAAAAACAACAGTTATTAAAATGGAAATAATAAATATTTTAATGTTACTATTTATTATATTTAGTGCATTTTTAACATTTTAATTTAGGGTTAGTTAAAAAAAAATGACTCAAAGTTGACTAAAACTACTGAAAAAAAAAAAAAAAATTAAAATTAAAACTACCAAAATGCAACCTAAATTAGCCCTAAAAATATATATATAAACAGAAAAAAATAACTATATAAAAATATTGGAACTCATTAAAGTGCAACCAAAATGAGTCTTAAAAAAATAAGTTCCAATATATTTATGTAATTTTTTTAGGACTCATTTTGGTTGCATTTAATAGGTTCCAATATTTTTGTATATTTTTTTTAAGCACAACCAAAGTAAGCCATAAATAAATTAATAAATAAATTGTATCTTATTAAGTATGTCCAACCAACCAATTAATAAATAAATAAATAGCAACTTATTAAGTATAACCAAAGTCCTAAAAAAATAAGTTCCAATAATTTTAAGATATATTATTTATATATATATATATATATATATATATATATATATATATATATATATATATATATATATATATATTTTTTTTTTTTTACTTTGGTTGCAATAAGTTCCAATATTTTTACGTATTTTTAATTTTTTTTAAGACTCATTTTGGTTGCACTTAATAAGTGCCAATATTTTGTATAATATTTTTAAGCGCAACCAAAAATAATAAATAAATAAACAAATAAATAAATAGGAACTTAAGTGCAACCAAAGTGAGTCCTAAAAAAATACATAAAAATATGGGAACTTATTGCAACCAAAGTGAAAAATAAAAAAAATAAAAAAAGTTCTGAAAAATATTGGAACTTAGGACTCACTTTGGTTGCACTTAATAAGTTCCAATATTTTTTTATTTTATAATATTTAATTGTAAATGCAGCCACAAATAATTCATAAATAAATAAATAGCAACTTATTAAGTGCAGCCAAAATGAGTTAAAAAAAAAAACAAAAAAAAAAAACTTATATAAAAATATTCGACCTTAATAGCAACCAAAGTGAATCCTAAGCACAGAGATGTGACGTACTGTTCCTGAGGATGGAGATGAGGGTCTATCAGCGCTCTTGAAGGGGCTGTTCTCGTCTCCCAGAGGCTTGGCGTGATGAGCTCTGAGATTCTTCAGCTGAGATGCCAGATGAGGCCTGCGGGAAACATCACATGTCAGACCAGCGTTACTCCAGCGTTACTCAGGAATTAAACTGCTGGTTTCGTCTGGCCAGAGGAGCCCGGCTTCTCCCAAGGTTTTTTCTCCATTCTGTCACCGATGGAGTTTTGGTTCATTGTCGCCTTTGGCTTGCTTAGTTGGGGACACTTAATTTCCAGCGATATCAACGACTTGATTGCACAGATACTATTGAAAATGAACTGAGCTGGACGATTTACTCTACAATACTTCACACCTCTGCATGCACCTGTCTAGGCTGCTAATATCTGTGATACTCAGTAAAATTACAAAGTATCCGAAATATACTCAAGTACAGTAATTAGTTACATTTACTCTACAATACTTTACACCTCTGTGTGACGCACCTGTCTGGGCTGCTCTGCTGCTCCTCAGGCTCCGCTGTGCTCCTGCGGCTGGAGCTCCTGCTGGACAGAGGCTCGTCTGCGGTCATGGGGCGAGGTCTCTGGCCGATTCCGGTGGGCTGCTGCAGGCCTGCGCTCTGCTCTTCAGCCGACAGAACCGACACTAGAGTGCGGATAGTGGCCTCGTCCAGCTGAGAGCAGGACTTTGATGGAGAGCGGATCCGCCGCAGGAACAGACTCTGCCAGCGCTGCCGCAGACCGAACAGCAGATCCGCCGTCTGAACACAAACACCTCACATATTCATTCACTTAGTTTACTTTAGGTTTTTAATTATATTTTAATATAGTAGTCAACATTTGAAGTGGATCAAAAAAGCACATCAAAGTTGCCCTTAGACAAAAACGGGTATTGTTTTTGTTTTAGGACAACTTTGATGAAAGGTTTTGATCCACTTCATTATATTCAGTTTGAGGTACAATGAAAGTTTGAAAAGTTGAAAATTTAGACAGAATATACATTTTTATTATATATTGTCATTATAAATTTTAATTATTTTTATTTTATTGAAATTTTATATTTTTATAATATTTTGATATATTAAAATATATTCAGTTTGAGGTACAATGAGAGTTAGAAAAAATGAGAATTCTAAAAGAGAGAATATATATTGATTGCATGTATTGTTATTAATCTTAGCTTTTATTTTATTGCTTTTATATTTTTAATATTAGATTAATATTATATTCTGTTTGAGGTACAAGAGTAAAAAAAGTTTAAAATTCAAACAGTTGTTATTAATAAAATTATCTTATTTATATTATTTTATATTTTGTAATATTGAATTAATTATAAAAATTCAAACAGAGAATATATATTTTGATCATGTATATTGTTGTTATTTTTTATAATATTTTAATATTTTATAAGAACTCTGTTTGAGATACAGTGAGAGTTAAAAAGCTGAAATGTATTATTTTTTATTTTATTGCATTTATTGATTTGTATACACATACATATAGTGCTGTTATTATATTATGCAATACCACTCAAAAGTTTGGGGTCAGTAAGATTTTTAAGATTTTTTTTGGAAAGAAATTAAAGATTCATCAAGGACGCATTAAATTAATCAACAGTGGCAGTAAAGACATGTATAATGTAACAAAAGATTTCTATTTCAAATAAATGCGGTTCTTTTGAACTTTCTATTCATCTGTGAATCCTGAAAGATAAAATGTATGACGGTTTCCACAATTTCCAATATTGATAATAATCAGAAATGTTTCTTGAGCAGCAAATCAGCATATTAGAATGATTTCTGAAGGATCATGTGACACTGAAGACTGGAGTAATGATGCTGAAAATTCAGCTTTGATCACAGAAATAAATTACATTTTAACAGATATTCACATAGAAAGCAGCTGTTTGAAATTTTACAAATATTTTACAATTTTACTGTATTTTGGATCAATTAAATGCAGCCTCAGTGAGCACAAGAAACTTTTTTCCAAAACTTAGTAAATGTTATCAGCGTCTGATAACAGTATCAATAAGAGTCAGCACACCTACGACTGAAATTATGACTGAAATGTCTGATTTTGAGCTGAACGAACAGCAAAAATAAAGCTCACCTCTCGGTGTGTTTTGAAGTGGAGCCAGTCGTCGATGCTGATGTGAGCCAGACGAGCGCTGGATCGATCCTCCACTTCACTGTCACTGCTGTCATTCACACCATCAGCTGAACAACAGACACACAGACATCACTAGCACTGATTTACAGAGCAAATCTGCAGCATTCACACTGGTACTGATCTGAACAATGACTCTGTTGTCTTCTGTAGAGCTGCTTCACAGCTGAAACGGAAGCCATTTCATAATTGATGAAGTTTGCAACATTAACTGTTATTTTCTTGTTTATTTCTGTGAAGCTGCTTTGAAATGGTCTATTTTAAGTGTTAGAGGAATAAATGTGACCTGACAATGTTATTGGCATAAATTAATGAAACAGTCCTGATAGTCCAACTACTTTTTTTTCTTTAAAAAAAAAACTAAAACCTTGCTATATGTACTGCATTAGGCTAACCGAGACTTGTCAAATCGCTTGCATGTTGATACACTTTTGTTGATTTTGATTGCTACTATTGTCCTCTTTTGTAAGTCACTTTGGATAAAATCATCTGCTAAATAACTAAATGCAAATGTAAATGCATTATTCTAAAGGAAAAAGTTTCTTTGCCTGTTTTACCACACATTCTGCTGTCTAAGACCATGGGAAAAATATATGAATTATTAGCCAATAATAGCCAATTTTTCATAATCCAAATCAGGTTCATCCATCAGTTCCCACTGGATCATCAACTTATATGACTGAATAATATTGACAGTAACTGGTCTCTCAGTTTATATATATATATATATATATATATCTACAGGGTTTCTGCAGATATGAACAAGTTAAATTTAAGACTTTTTAAGACCTTTTTAATACCACCTTATATTAAATTTAAGACCTAATCCTGTAATGGAAATACACATTATATTACATACATATGCTATATGTAATATTTAATGTGTTTAATGTAAAAACAAAAACAAAATATCATCGCTGTCATAAATGATATTTATTACTATGATGTACTGTGAACTTTTCATATCAGCAGACAATATTCCAAACAAAATATCCCCACAAATGTACTGCATCACCGAGATTTTTGGTGGT
This sequence comes from Spinibarbus caldwelli, assembly GCA_039654775.1. NCBI lineage: Eukaryota > Metazoa > Chordata > Actinopteri > Cypriniformes > Cyprinidae > Spinibarbus > Spinibarbus caldwelli. Next base: position 190,202 of record CM077223.1, on the reverse strand, counting down.
GTAAACAATTATTCTGAAGCAATATTTTCAGTGTTCTATCAGCTTTTACATACTTAAATCTGCATATTTGTATTTACCTTTACAAAGACCTTTTTCAACCTTTTTAAATGAATGCATCCTCTTTCATGTCAAATTATTACAATTGAGCAATAAATTCAATATACACTACGTATAGGGCTGTTACCAGTCTGATTAAATAATTTACACTGCAAAATTACAATTGCAATAAATAATGTCAAGAGAATAATGTTTTAAATACATTTTTGGATATACAAATAAGAAATGTTGGGGGAAAAAATGCATACTTTTAAACATACTAAACCACCAGTAGGTAGCGGTAAGTCACTTAATGAGTGAGTCATTCAACCGATTCGTTCAAAACGCGCAATCATTCAGTAACAAAACACCGCTGAGTGTTGCTAGGAGAATGTGCCATACTTCTGCTGTTTGCACTTCTAGTACAACCCTTAGCTCAAGCATGCAAACCTCTTTAATTGCCACATGCACTGGAATATGTATTACACTGAATGTTAAATTTTCAAATGAAAATGGCAACATGATCATTTTATAAAGTATACGTTCATATGTGCTTCATATTCACTGGAGGAAACAGCTGTGGGTGAACGCAGCGAAAATTTAGGCTACTGTAGATTGGGAACCGATTGCTCCCTCATGATATTTTATAAACTGTATTTATGACAAAGAGCTGAGCAGATGCAGATATTATAACAATATCGATAAACACACCTTGTCCTCTGTTTCTCGCTTTGCGCAACCGCGGTCTGCGGATTGAAGAACGCGCTGAAAGACGGGGAGCCGATCGAAGTCTGCCGCCGCTTTCATATGAAATTTAAAGGGGACTGAGGCGATCACGAATTCGTAGTTTGTGGAGCTAATCGCAAATACTATATATATTATTATATATAATAATAGCCCCCCTAAAAATGGCCTAGCGACGCCCATGGTTACGCCCATTTGTTTTGGAGTCTCTCACAAAGAGACAGGCAGCGTGAGCCTCAACAGTGCGACCTTGATACCAGAAATACATTATCAATCGCTGTTTACGCTGAATATAACAAAATCAGAAGAATCATTATCGCATTTCGATGCTTCGCTGGTAATTTTTTTGTCACTTAAATTTTAGTCAGGCTATTTGTCCGGCCGGGTAAATTAAAAAAAATTAATAAATAAAATAAAAAATTTTTAACTAGCTAGAAGGCTGATCAGCTAGCTGTAGCTCGACCTATTTTATTATTATTATTATTATTATTATTATTGAGAACATTATATAAACAAAGAAGGTAGTAAAACCTGTATTCCACTACTGCAATTCTGTCTGATGACGCAGTAACTACCGCGGGGGAACAAAATAAATCTTTGGTCTGTTCAATGATCATAAACAGTTATTAGGTCCGTCAGACTGAAAAAGATATTTTAGCTGTAATGTGACCAAAAATATTTAAGACCTACTGAAGCTGAATTTAAGTCATTTTAAGACTTTTTAAGGCCTTTTATTAGGAAAATGTTAAGACATTTTAAGATTTTTTAAGGACTCGTGGATATTATATTATATATATATATATATATATATATATATATATATATATATATATATATATATATATATATATAAATCTGCAAAAAATAACTAAATAAAAATAATTTAAAAAAAATTATAAAATTTATAAAGACATGTCTGGTTTGAGATGAGAAAGCACCTCCTCTGTGAAGAGCGGGTTCCTGAAGGGCGGATCTGGGGAGTTTGGCACTTCCTGTGAAGATGGCGACAGTGAGGGGCGTGACCACAGAGCAGCACCTGACACTGGCGATCCTATGAGCACGCGTCATCTCATCATAAATCAGCCAATCAGTGGGCAGAGACTCCACTGCTGCTGCCTGACCATTGGCTGGAGGGATCTGGGTACAGAAAAAACAAAAAACAAAAAAAAAAACAAAAAAAAAAACAGTGAATAGATGCTTATTGATATCTACTTGAACATGTTGGAGGTCAAAACATCAAAAATGATATAAAAGTATATATTATATATATATATATATATATATATATACACATATATACACACACACACATACATACAGGTGCATCTCAATAAATTAGAATGTCGTGGAAAAGTTCATTTATTTCAGTAATTCAACTCAAATTGTGAAACTCGTGTATGAAATAAATTCAATGCACACAGACTGAAGTAGTTTAAGTCTTTGGTTCTTTTAATTGTGATGATTTTGGCTCACATTTAACAAAAACCCACCAATTCACTATCTCAACAAATTAGAATACTTCATAAGACATTTTTAACATTTTTAGCGAATTGTTGGCCTTCTGGAAAGTATGTTCATTTACTGTATATGTACTCAATACTTGGTAGGGGCTCCTTTTGCTTTAATTACTGCCTCAATTCGGCGTGGCATGGAGGTGATCAGTTTGTGGCACTGCTGAGGTGGTATGGAAGCCCAGGTTTTCTTTGACAGTGACCTTCAGCTCATCTGCATTTTTTGGTCTCTTAGTTCTCATTTTCCTCTTGACAATACCCCATAGATTCTCTATGGGGTTCAGGTCTGGTGAGTTTGCTGGCCAGTCAAGCACACCAACACCATGGTCATTTAACCAACTTTTGGTGCTTTTGGCAGTGTGGGCAGGTGCCAAATCCTGCTGGAAAATGAAATCAGCATCTAAAAAGCTGGTCAGCAGAAGGAAGCTTGAAGTACGCCAAAATTTCTTGGTAAACGGGTGCAGTGACTTTGGTTTTCAAAAAACGCAATGGACCAACACCAGCAAATGACATTGCACCCCAAATCATCACAGACTGTGGAAACTTAACACTGGAGTTCAAGCAACTTGGGCTATGAGCTTCTCCACCCTTCCTCCAGACTCTAGGACCTTGGTTTCCAAATGAAATACAAAACTTGCTCTCATCTGAAAAGAGGACTTTGGACCACTGGGCAACAGTCCAGTTCTTCTTCTCCTTAGCCCAGGTAAGACGCCTCTGACGTTGTCTGTGGTTCAGGAGTGGCTTAACAAGAGGAATACGACAACTGTAGCCAAATTCCTTGATACGTCTGTGTGTGGTGGCTCTTGATGCCTTGACCCCAGCCTCAGTCCATTCCTTGTGAAGTTCACCCAAATTCTTGAATCGATTTTGCTTGACAATCCTCATAAGGCTGCGGTTCTCTCGGTTGGTTGTGCATCTTTTTCTTCCACACTTTTTCCTTCCACTCAACTTTCTGTTAACATGCTTGGATACAGCACTCTGTGAACAGCCAGCTTCTTTGGCAATGAATGTTTGTGGCTTACCCTCCTTGTGAAGGGTGTCAATGATTGTCTTCTGGACAACTGTCAGATCAGCAGTCTTCCCCATGATTGTGTAGCTTCGTGAACCAAACTGAGAGACCATTTTGAAGGCTCAGGAAACCTTTGCAGGTGTTTTGAGTTGATTAGCTGATTGGCATGTCACCATATTCTAATTTGTTGAGATAGTGAATTGGTGGGTTTTTGTTAAATGTGAGCCAAAATAATCACAATTAAAAGAACCAAAGACTTAAACTACTTCAGTCTGTGTGCATTGAATTTATTTAATACACAAGTTTCACAATTTGGGTTGAATTACTGAAATAAATGAACTTTTCCACGACATTTTAATTTATTGAGATGCACCTGTATATATATATATATATATATATATATATATATATATATATATATATATATATATATATATACACAGTGCCCTCCAAAAGTATTGGAACAGTAAAGAGAAAATTGCTCTGTTGGCTGTGGAGTCAAGACATTTGCAAATATGATTAAAAGATGAATATGAGACAAAACTACAGAATGTCACATTTTATTATTAGCCGTTTCAACACATACATGTTTTACCAAATAGAAAAAAACAGCACTTTTAGAGTTCATCCCACTCATTGATGTGAGCATAAGTATTGGGACAGTTGAACATAAGGCAGATGTAAAAGATTAAAAGCTATTATTTAGTTGCAGATCCCTTGTGCACAATCACAGCAGTGAGTCTGTGAATCAAGGCGTGAATCAAACGAGCGCGGAAACGGTACTGGTGACGAGGAGCTTTGGTAGAACATCCGTGAACTGCGGTCAGATGAGATGTTGTCAGGCCATATGTCAGTAGAAGCAAATCTTCCTGTCCTGCCAGCTGTTATACTATGCTCGTAGAGCATGCTCTTTAATTGCACCACGCACAAATGTGCCGGAGCGCGCTCTATTAGGCTATATTAAAGCGCTGAATCATATTCAAACCCAAATGAAACTACGGGTATGCAATGTCGTAGATATGTCGTCAGTTAAGTCATGAAGTTACAAAAGAAGGCCATTAAAGTTGCCTTAAAACTGTGCATGCAAGTATTTATTATTTATTATGAGTCACATTCAAAGCAGTGTCAGATCCGCATCGAGTTCAGCAGCGGCAGTTTTTAAAGTATAGCAGCCAAAATAACCAGCTGCTGTGATGTCTGCTAATCAAACAACAAAATTAAAAAGAGGAAATCAATAACTTCTGTAGTTTTACTTTATCTTAATTTAATTTAGAATTTAGTGTTTGATAACTTTATAAAATTTGGCTATATTATATTAGGGCACAGGTAGCTATATGACATTTATTATAATGGGGTTATGTGAAGATTGTTTTAAGTTCACTTAAAATAGAAGTTATTTTTAAAAGTCTAATAAATGTTAAATTGATAGCTCTCAATTATACTGCATGTTGAATGGCTATAATCAATGGTTAAATTCATAGAGACATCAGTTGGTATCAGTGATACTTGCCTTCAGTCACACAAAAAAGATGGCATTAAAGAAATATTAAAAAGATACTTTGTTGTTTCTACATTAATTCGAAGATTGAATGTGAAATTATTGCAATATGAAAGTATAATTAAAAACTTGGGGGGATTAATCGCGATTAATTTCAGAAAAAATGTGCGATTAATTAGTTAATTTTTTTAAATTGATTGACAGCACTAATATATATATATATATATATATATATATATATATATATATATATATATATATATATATATATATATATATATAAGCGCTGTCAAACAATTAATCGCATCTAAAATAAAAGTTTTTGTTCACATAATATATGTGTGTTCTGTGTATATTTATTATGTGTGTGTATATATATATATATATGTATATATATATATATATATATATATATATATATATATAAATACAAACATACATGTATATATTTCATAATGTTATGTTTATATAATATATATTTATATATAATATCAATTGTATGAATATAAATATATACACATAAATATTTTCAAAATATATACTGTATGTGTGTGCTTTTATATATACTTAATGAATATACACAGCACACACATATATATTATGTAAACAAAAACTTTTATTTTTGATGCGATTAATCGCGATTGATCGTTTGACAGCACTAATGTGTATATATATATCTTTATTTCTATAATACATTACATTATAACTACATTATAACAATTGCTAAATAATAAATTAATAATTAGAAATCTTTCTAAAATAATGATAACAACAAACAAACAAATATAAATACAAAAATAGATATTTAATTATGTTTGGAAATACAAAAAAAAAAAAAAAAAGATAAGATAAAGATTTTTTTTATAAGCCCAGAAAAGCGTTCATTCTGCATTTTCTGGTCCTGACCGGCGCCCCTCACATCACTGACCTTCTTGTACTGCGGCTGGCTGAGGACAGAGGTCGGGTGGAAGCGGACCTTCTTTTCTTTGGAGCCCATGAGGCTCAGACTGTGCCGATCCACATGGATCAGGTTAGGATACATGCCAGCGACCAGAGCGGCCTTCACCACAGCCCAGTTCTCTGAGTTCTGATTGACATCGCGGATGTCCCCGCCGCCCCTCGCTCGCACGAACCCTGCAGAAACACAAGAGAACCGATCAAGAGCTCAGAGAAGAGAACACACCTGCTGCTCTCAAGCAGCTCTTACTGGCAAAGATGAAAACAGGAAGTTGATTTTTAGCATTAACGTATCATCTTTTTATGACAGACTGAGATTAAGCATCGATATATTCTTCAGACAGATGCCATGAGTACAATTTCAATAGCTGTGTTTAAAGGTTCAGTATAAGCTCTAAAGACAACATTTGTTGCATAATATGAATTACCACAGAAAATAATTTCAACTTGTCCCTCAGTTGCTTTGTGTAAAGCACTTGCAAACTGTGCAAAAGTTCTGTATGGCATTATTTCAGTATTAATTATTTTTATATACTGTTATAGCATTTATTAATATTTTGAATTAACTTTTATTTTTATATTTTCAGTTTTCTTTTTAATTTTGTTTCCTTCTTTTGTCATTCATATTAGTTTAGGGGGGTTTCATTTCTTTTAGCATTAATTTATTTTTATTTGACTTTTAGTTTTAGCAATTTTAGTACTTCGATTTTAAGTTTTTAAGATATAAGTATCACTATTGCTAAGTATCGTTTTTATAACCATTTCTTACTATGTGTAAGTTGTTGTTTTTTTAGCATGTGTATTTGGCTCAGTGTTATTTTTTTAAGATTACTGATAAACTAATTTAGTTAGATTTTTATTTGTTGTCTCTTTTAATTTTAGTTAAAATTGGAGTAATGTTTGTCATTTTACTACTTTTTAATTATTATGTCTGTATAGGTTTTTTTATTAAGTTTTAGTTTTATTTAATTTGAGTTATTTTAGTACTTCAACAAACTACATGGAAATGAAAGAATATTGAATTTATAAATATATATATGTATGTGTGTGTGGCTGTACATACACACATATGTAGTTGTTTTTTTGGTGTTTGGCTTAGTGTTATGTTAGAATCATTATTATACTCTTATACCTTTTGTTCGTTAATATATTGTTTTTAGCTTTATTTTTTGTTTTCATTTAAATGTTAAGATTTGAAATTTTGTTGTATGCATTTGTCATTTTTATTTAATTTTTTTTTTTTTTTTAAATATGTATATATAGTATTTATAAAGTTTTAGCTTTTAGTTTTGGATCTGTTTTAGTTGTTTTAATACTACAATTGATTGCTTCTGTTGCCCTCATATGGATAAAAGCGTCTGCTAAATGACTAAATGTAAATGTAAGTTTTAATAATTTTGATATGTGTATTTTTAAAAATATATATATTTCTGTGCTTTAAATAATTTTTATTTCATTTTTAGTAATTTTAGTACTTCAATTAATACTTATTTCTGCTGTTTGCAAAGGCAACATTTCTAATTAAGTTTTTTAAGTTAAAGTTTTTAGTCTAATATTTATATTTTATTTCAAATTTATTTCAATTATCAATTTTTTTTTAACACTTTTAGTTAACAATAACAACACTGGTTCTAGAGTGTTTAATGAGCAGAAATGTGAGTCACTTTAATTAATTATTCAGTACAATCTTGATTATTATTTCAGCTGTACAGTTCATTTTGATATTTATCTTCTAGCTCTGTATATTTTTCCATTGCATGAGCGTCCCAGGATTTTTACAGTTTTATACAAACTAAGGGATTAGTTCAAATTACGTTCTGTTGTCATTGACATTATATGCCACAAAATCTGCTGATAGAGCTTTATTTTACCCAGAACAAGCCTGTATTTGCATTTCCACAATGAAGTTCCACAAAAAACAGATGGACAAATATTATTCTCTTTAGAATCAGTTTGTGATGATGTGAATCATCTGTCACTGGTTTGTTTTGGTTCACGGATCTGAACACTGACAGACTGTCTGAAATGTTACTGGAGAACATGAACTGGAAAAATCTCTGAGAAACGTCACCTGTAGCTCGAAGCTGCCCCAAAAGCTGCGTTCGCATCCCGACGATGATCTCCATAGTGGCCTGAGAGAGGAAGTTCTTCTCGCAGAACGCTCTTTCCCAGCCATCACTGCGAGCTTTCTGCCACGCCTGCATCCGTCAACACAAACACATGTAAAAGATTATTATAACTGCATAATTACTAGGGCTGTCAGGCAATTCAAAATTTTAATCTAATTAATTACATGATGTGCCAATTAATTAATTAATTACAAATTAATTGCACATCAATTCTGGCTGAGAAATTACATTCCAAAAGATCATTTAAAGTCATTATTGTGTTAAATGAAAAAAGCACTGAATAGGCATTACAAAAAGTAGCTTTAGAAGGAAATGTTTTGATTCAACATTGCATAAATAATGATAATAAATTAATGTTTTTTAAAATAAATATTGAAATATGAAATTATAAAAAAAATAAAATAAAATGATACTCTAAATATGAAACTAAAAATGCCAGCAGGTGGCGACGAGTCACTGTCTTAATGAGTGAGCCATTGAATCATTCATTCAACCGATTCATTCAAAAAGCCAATTCATTCAGAAATGAAGCACGTCTCTTTATGAATGAGTCATTGAATCATTTGTTCAACATGATTTGTGACCCTGGAGCACAAAACATAAAGGTCATAAAGGTCCATTTTTTGAAACTGAGATTTATACATCATCTGAAAGCTGAATAAATAATCTTTCCATTGATGTATAGTTTGTTATGATAGGACAATATTTGGCTGAGATACAACTATTTGAAAATCTGGAATCTGAGGGTGCAAAAAAATCTAAATATTGAGAAAATCACCTTTAAAGTTGTTCTTAGCAATGAATATCACTAATCAAAAATTACGTTTTGATATATTATGGTAGGAAATTTACAAAATATCTTCATGGAACATGATCTTTAATTAATATCCTAATGATTTTTGGCTTAAAAGAAAAATCTATAATTTTGACCCATACAATGTATTTTTGGCTATTGCTACAAATATACCTGTGCTACTTAAGTTTAACTGGTTTTGTGCTCCAGGGTCACATTTGTTCAAAATAAAAGATTCACTCAGTCTTTATGAATGAGTTCACTTAATCACTGACTCACACAATTCGTTCAAAAACACAGATTAATTCAGTAACGACTCACCGCTGTGTGTTAAAACAAAACAATACTGTGTCTATTGTGTTAAATGCCTTAATCATATTAACACGTTATTTTTTAATCACACCCAATAAATGTGTTAAATCAGCTGCCCTAAAAAATGACCTCAGATGATGCTAAACCTGGAACAACATACAAAACTACCAAATTTTACTATAAATTTTAATCGCAATCTATAATCCTTGCAGGTAATAGTGTTCACCATCTGTTTGATTACATCTAATTTAACTAACTGCATGATTTTCACTGTACCACTAATAACCTACTCTTATATATAATGTAGAAACTTACATTTTCTGTAAAGCTGCTTTGCAATGATTTGTATCGTGAAAAGCACTATACAAATAAACTAGAATTAAACTGAATTGAATTGAAATGATATCCTGATGGAGTCTGACCTGAAAGGCACGGAGTAAAGCCATGTGGTCGCTGAAGGTGTTAGCAGTGAAGCGTTTTCTGCTCAGCATAGCGGCGCGTTTCTGAGCGGCTTGAGCAGGAAGCACGAACGGGTCTCTGTGAGCGAGAGTGCAGGCGATGGTGAGGATGGGGTCCAAACACTTCAGCACCACAGCGCACAGAACCATCTTCCCTAAATGCGGCTCCACGGGCAGATCAGCCAGGTGATAGCCCAGCTCTGTCAGGTTCTCCCAGGGGTCCATCGCATCGATGGTCTGCAAAGGAGGAGTTAGTCATTATTTCCAGATGAACACTTACTGGACTGAAGCAGCTCAGCTTTACTTGATTCTCCATCAATCATTTTTAGTCTCAAATCTGATCATCAGGATCTTTTGAGGAGCGTTTGTTTCCAGAAGCTTTACTTTCACTGTTCCTCAGCGGAGGAATGATCTTCATCTCACATCTTCTGAGGAGCGTTTATTTCTTCATCTCTCAATCAGCATTGCATTGCATTATATGTTTGGATCATTTACATCTCATCTTACTAAGACATATTATTGGAGATACAGAGTGACCGCTGATATTTAGATAATTTTATGTCAGTATCTGCTGTACTGTTAGAAAGATCTCATTGATTTTCATTACAAGCAGCAGAATTTCATCATAGAAATATCAGCATCTGCAGCAAGTTAATATTTTTGCTCAGTTTGAATAAAACTTTTTTTTTAAGCCATAAAAGCCTGATGATCAAATATGATACTCAACAAAAGAATAACAATAAACAACATGTATTTTTATATTTTTTAGAATTTTTACAAAAATAAAATTACATTTTTATAATCCCTCTTTATTTATTTTCCAATTCATAAACATGCAGATTCTGCAGGGGGTGCAAACTTTTGCACATAATCGTACAACACTGAATGCTGGGTATTTTTGATTCCAACTGAGAAAGCAGTCGTTTACATGGATAAAATTATCCTTTTAATCAGATTATTTAAGATCTACACGACCCTTTTCAGTTGGATCGATTGAGGTGTTTACATGAAGGCTTTTCAGTCCGATTTTAACCCTCTATAAATCTGATTATAAATGGATTATTTGGTAGCTCCTGTGACACGAGAAAGCAGGCACTGACCTTCAGCATCTGTACGGCGTGTTTGATGGTGTGCAGGTGTGGCGGCTCAGGTGCTTTCGACAGAAACTCAGCGATCGGACAGGTGATGGGAGCCAGGAGTTTAGTGTGCAGACACAGCTCCTGACAGACACACACACACAAACACACACACACACACACACAGAGAATATTACTGTACTACTCACAGCGCTGGAGTATGAAGTATGCATTTTGTGTATAGTTTCCTCAAGTCTGGAACACTTCAGATGATGGACTACATTTGTCAAAATCTTATGGCACACTTATTGAACTGAATCAAACATGAACTGAATTGATCTGAATAATGACACTGTTGTCTTCTGTAGAGCTACTTAACAGCTGAAAATTAATGATAATTAGTGAATTTTACCACATTAACACTGTTATTTTACTGTTTAGTACTTTGAAGCTGCATTGAAACAGTCTGTATTGTATAAAGTGCTACAGAAGTAAATGTGGCTTGTTTTGAAAACGTGCAGTTTAAAAGAGAGATTGATCCCACAATGCAATACTTTCAAATTTAATTACATTTAATGACCTCTTTTTTGACTCACATTTTACACAAAACCGGATTAAAAATCAAAAACAACTGTATTTCATTTACGAGACGATAAATGGGCTTATTTTAAACGTGATTCTATGCGATTACAATACAGCATAATACTACTGTCTGAATCTTCTATATCATATCAAATTAGAATACAGATTAAGTGAACTGAACAATGCTATCTTCTGTAGAACTGTAGAAGTTGTGATTATAACTGAATTTATTTGTTTCCTCATTGAAGAATTTTGCAACAAATTTTTCCTGTTCATTACTGTGAGGCTGCTTTGAAAAAATTCTGTATTGTATAAAGCGCTATAGAAATAAACTTGACTTACATACTGCAAACTATGGAAGCTTATTTCCACCATGACATAAAAAAAGTTAAAAGTAATTGTCCATCTCACAACTTGGTAAACTATCTCACAATTCTGACTTTTTTTCTTGCAATTATTAGTTTGTATCATACAATTCTGACTTTCTTTTCTTGTAATTCTGAGAAGAAAAAAAAAACAAAAACAAATTGTGAGATATAAAGTCAGAATTGTGAGATTTTTTTTATTTTATTTTACCTTTACATTTATCTTTTTTGTTTTTTGACTCTGTGGCAAAAACAAAAACAAACAAACAAAAACAACAACAGTGAGATGCAAAACTGCAAGGTTTTAATGTGGGATTGCAAGATATAAACTCATATAAACTCAAAAGATATAAAAAAGTCAGAATTGCGAGATATAAATATGTAATTGTGAGATAAAAAGTCACAATTACCTTTTTTTTTTATTCCATAGCAGAAACAAAAAAACAGAATTACAAGATGTAAACTCAAAATTTCTGAGGAAAAAAAAGTCAGAAAAAGTAAGAAATTAAATTCAAACTCGCAATTGCAAGCTCATAATTAACAACTGGAGATATAAACTCTTTACTGTGAAATTGAGATGAAAATATTTTTATTCTGCAGCAGAAATAAGTTTCCATTGCAAACTGTGTCACATACTATTTAAACACAGTATGCAGTGCAATGGCGTGTGCGTTTGTACACGCGTGTACCTGAAGCGGCATGCGCAGCAGCTGAGGAACCTGATGCTCCAGCATGTTGTTGAACCTCAGACGGCTGAAGAGATGGAAACAGATGCCTGGTCTGCAGCGGCCCGCTCTAAACAACACATCAAACAGCATCTTCATCAGCTCTATAATAAAACGCTTCTGTGTTTGAGACACAGAGGAACGATGACTTACCTGCCCTTCCTCTGCAGAGCGCTGGCCTTTGATATCCAAACCATCTTCAGCATGGTCACGTTACTCAGAGCATCATAGGCTTTCTGTAGCACAACACAAGAACAGTTACACTCCAGACTGCAGCTTTGTCCAGCAATACAGAATTAAAACTGGATTTGTAAAAAAAAAAGAACTAGATTTGAGCAGAATATATTATATGTAATTTTAAGAAATGGATGCTCCGCAGTGAATGGGTGCCGTCAGAATGAGAGTCCAAACAGCTGATAAAAACATCACAATAATCCACAAGTAATCCACAGCACTCCAGTCCATCAGTTAACATCTGGAGAAGACAAAAGCTGAAACAAATCCACCAAGACGTTTTTAACTAAAATCTGAGTCCATAATCCATAATAACACTTCCTCCAGTGAAAAAGTGCATCTCCTGTTGTCTCTCACATCAAAATCCAGTCGCATATTTGTTTACAGCTGTTTTGTCTTGTAAACGCTGCTTGATCTGTGCAGATTTCTCTCCTGATTCAGACCAGAACACTTTTTCACTGGAGGAAGCGTTATTATGGATTATGGACTCAGATTTTAGTTAAAAACGTCTTGGTGGATTTGTTTCAGCTTTTGTCTTCTCCAGATGTTAACTGATGGACTGGAGTGCTGTGGATTACTTGTGGATTATTGTGATGTTTTTATCAGCTGTTTGGACTCTCATTCTGACGGCACCCATTCACTGCAGAGCATCCATTGCTGAGACACTGATGCAGTGACACATTTCTCCAAATCTGATGAAGAAACAAACTCATCCTAATCTCGGATGAACTGAAGGTGAGCACATTTTCATTTTTGCCTGAACTATTCCTTTAAGATTAATGTCATTGATAACAGCAGACCCACCTCTTTAACTTTTCCGGAGTCGATGACAAAAACCACATCATTGACTGTAATACTGGTCTCTGCGATGTTGGTTGAGAGAATCTGGTGAGCGAGATGAGATTGTCTGAGTTGTTTTCATTTAAAGGAGTCTGTGTGAAGTTTATAGAGATAAGAGAAACAAATACGCACTATTTTACGAACACCTTTAGGCGTGTTCTTCAAAACCTTCTTCTGGTCTGAAGTCTGCATACTAGAGTGTAGTATGAACACCTGAAACCTGATGATGGACAATTTATCAATAACCAATGAAGACATTTTTGAATTTTTTGATCTATTTTCTTAATAAATGTCTCTGGTCTGATTGCAAGGAATTCTAAAGAAACTAAACAATCTTTCAGTGAATGCAATGACTGTTTCTGCCTCTGTACTGTTAAAGTATATAAGTACTATAAGTACTGTTTATTTCCTCTGACGTAATTAAGCACTGAATGAGAAAAACAATATCACAGTTCACTTTCAATAACCCAATCAAAACCCATTGGATAAAATAAGTACATTATTTCCTGTTGAATTCACGTTGACTTTAACATGAAGGGATTCGACTCACAGACCTTTGCTGGTGATCTGTAAACCTTTTATCATCAAAGACGATGCGATCTCTCAGAGAAACAATCTCATCGTAGCCGGGCAGAAATATCAACACTGCACCTGAGAATGAAAAATATTAACCTGATTAATACCTGTTTTAATATGTTAAGAGAATAAAATATAAACTGTTTAAATGATGTCAGAGTGAATTGCACAAGAGCATATTCAGGTCAAATTTCTAAAAAAAAAAAAAAAAAAAAAAAAAAGACAGAAGAAATCATACTTAATTTAAACAATAAGAATAACACCTATTTTACGACTTTATGAATGACATATTATTCACAGTGTACCAGAATTATTATAATTAACTAAAACTAAAATTGAAAGTAAATTTAAAACCATCGTTACTTGAAATAAAATAAACATCAACTGAAATAAAATATCAAAAACTTTTATTTCAGCTAGTTGCCAAATCAATATTTCTGATTTTAATTTGGTTTAACTTGATGTACTAAAATTTTTAAACAAAAATGAATAAAAACTATATAGACAAAAAATACTATAAATGACAAAAAGACAACTAAATTACTAAAACTTTAACTAAAATTAAAATGAAAGCAGAAAATCTAAAAATAAAAATTGATCCTAAATAATAATAAAAACTATAATACCATCTCAGTGTACTTGTATTGCTGTCTTTAATGTGATTTAAATAAAAATCATTCTATTTGTCCTTTTTTACTGTAAAAGAATAAAAAATTACTGTATTACAGTAATACAAATATAATTATTATTATTCTAAATTATTATCAATGATATTTCAAGTAATGATAATTATTGCAAAAAATATTTATGTTATTGAAAATGAGCATTATAAAAAACTTATATTTTGTAAAACTTATATTATAAAGAACAAGAATATTTTGTATAAGAATTGATGCTGAAAATGAAAAAAAAAAAAAAAAAATCTTAGTACAAAAAAAAAAAAAAATCATAAGATTCACAACTAAACAGTTTTGCAGGAACTCAAAATAAAGCGTTCAAAACCAGATCAGATCAAGTATCTGCTGTTGCCCATAGCAGATGTGAATATGATCTGAGTCTCACCCTCGTCAGAGCTCTGGCAGATGTTGAAGAGCAGATGCAGGATCAGATCCAGGTCGACTTTCTCATCGTCGAAGCTGTGATGATACGCTTTGAGCAGCTCCTGGTCTTCAGGATTCAGCTCAGATGTGGCCGTCTGAACCAGAGACGACTCGTCCAGCTGACCTGCTTCAGCACACCATCTGTACACACACACACACACACACACACACAGAATACATGAAGGTATTTCAACGGCCAGATTTCCTCTGCATGGGCTGTAAAGTGAGACTGAAATGAAGTCAAATGCAGGGCTCACATGTGAGACTCCAGCAGATCTACAGATTCAGTTTGATTGAAGTGTTTGGCCCAGTCAAGAGCCGTCCTGAAATAAACATTACATCTGCATTACATTTGCATTTTTTGACTTATTAAATATTTCAAAAAGTGATTGACATTTGTTGCTTTTTACTGAACTTATTAGAGACGGGCAACTGAAGTTACTTTGAACAAGATGCCTGATTATTTCAGTCTGATCTGAACAATTCAAGCTGCACATTTCAGCGCTGACTGAGTTATGAATTTATCACAATGTGATGTGCAAATTATATTATAAGTTACTGTTCATGTGGTTATGAAAAACTAAATTAACTAAATATATATATATATATATATATATATATATATATATATATATATATATATATATATACATATATTTTTTTTTTACAAGTTGATCTGAGGAAAAAATAAAACATTAATTTTTATGGTAGGACCACCCAAACAATGTATGGTAGACAGTGTTACTTTGATATTATGGTTAGCTTTAATTAACCATTATTTTTTAATTAATTAATTCAATTTTAGGGTTAATTTTAATCTTATAGTTTTTCTTTATTACTTTGATTTTTATTTTATTTTTATATATTTTTTATATTTCTCTATAATTTTATTTGATCTTTTTAGTTTAGTTATTTTAGTACTTGTATAAGTACTAAGTTATATATTAAGTTATATAACTTACATATAATTTAAGTTATACTTGCCAAGGCAACGTTTATCATTTTTATTTAGTGTAACTTCAAGTACTAAAATAACTACAACAAAATAAACTAAAACTAATAAATAAAAATATATATTATAAATTATATTATATTACCTATCATCTATAATTTATATATTATCTAAATTGAAATAATAAATAAATAAATAAATAAAAATGACAGAAAAACAATAAAATTACTAAAACTTAAAGTGAAATTGTGAAATCAGAAAATATATTATAATACTTGGTGCTTATTTTGTTCATAAAAGTGTTTTTTTATGGCTTTAGCTTTAATTAACGATAATAACCCTGCTGGTAGATATCAATAACTAATATTGGTTGTGTGTGTTTCTGCTCTCTGACTCCTCACCAGCCGTTGGACGCTTTGATGTTGACGTTTGCGCCCATGCTGAGGAGCTGCTCCATCTGGCTGATGAAGCCTCGTCCGGCGGCCACCATCAGCGGCGTGGCGCTCGTCTCGCTGTGACTGTAATCCACTGAAAGAGCACAAACACATCAGACCAGCACAGCAGCAGCGGCTCTGACAGCAGCAGCACACATGACTCCATTACCGCTGATGTTCTCGTTCAGGATCAGATTGAAGAGCTGCACGAAGGCGTCTGCCTCCTGGTTCAAGAAGATGTTGGAGATGCAGGCGTCCATTTCTCTGAGCAGCCAAGGCTCTAGTGTGGCCACGTCCTTCTCGCTCTGCGCACAGACAACAGAAATGCATTGAAATCAGACCATATTCCAGCAAACACATCTGAGAGTTTTGAACACCTAACGGCAGAATGACTATAATTAAATTATACTTACCATGCACGTTTCTCATATCTTTATTATAACTTCAAGTACTACAATAACTGAATAAACTAAAACTAATGAATACAAAATATACATTATAAATTATCAATATATTACCTATCAACTATAATTTATTTTTTATCTATATAGAAATTTAAAAAATAAGAATAAAATAAATAAAAATGACAAAAACAACAAAATTATTAAAAGTAAAAAAAGTGAAATTGTGAAAGTGAACAGAAAATGGAAAAATAATATTATATATATATATATATATATATATATATATAAATAACATCTAAAATGCATTTGATTAATGCACACAGACAACAGAAATGCACTGAAATCAGACCATATTCCAGCAAATACATCTGAGATTTTTGATCTAAATAGCAGAATGACTAATTTAAATTATAGTCCAGGTGATATGTGCAAAATTTGAGGTGAAATGTTCACTTTTTCATAAAAGCATGAAACTTGGTACACTTGTATAGTTTGGGGCCCTGAACATTTTCAGAAATGGAGCCATCGCAAAAACACCTCGTGGTGGCCATGGGAACCATTTTACTTTCCGCCATAACCAAATTATGTATTTTGTGTCATATTTCCTGAACCAAACATGATAACACAGAAAAGGTGATGTCTACCCCTATGTTTTGATGGTCAAGGAATACATTGATACCACATACAACAACATAAACTGTTCAGGTGAACAGTTAATGATGAAATAGCAATGTGAGAGGGAAATCATAGTATGTGAGTATCAAAATATCACAGCATTTACAAAAGTCCATATTATGGCTATTAATTTTTTTTCTTTCTTTGATAATTAATTAATATCCTAAGATCCTTCAATCTACAAGACGTTCCTGAGGAATGCTGTTCCTTTGTTATTCTGATGGAATGGACCATTTGATTCACACCTTTATAGACACAGTTACATTATTTCTTTCACAGAATAACCAACTGAAAGTTAACCAATCAAGTTTCAGAAGCGGCCTTTCAACTGAGACTGCTTTACTGTCGGTCACTGTAGTCCTGCAGATAGAGAAAGCTGATTCCAAATCATCAGTTCTCATTCTGCTGGATCTATCTGCCACTATTGACACTGTAAATCATCAGATTCTCCTGTCTATCATCACAGGATCTGCACTCCACTAGTCTGAATCTTATCTCACAGGTAGGTGTTGCAGAGTTTCCAGCGGAGCAGAGGTATCCAAAAAACATCAACTGGTCGCTGGGGTTCCTCAGGAATCAGTTGTTGGACCCCTCCTCTTCACCATATACACCACATCACTGGGACCCATTATACAAGCACATGGTTTCTCTTACTATTGCTATGCTGATGACACACAGCTCATCTTTCATTTCAACCAGACAATCCAACAGTAGCTGCATTGATCTCAGGCTGCCTGGCTAACATCTCAGCGTGGATGAAGGAACATCACCTGCAGCTTAACCTGGCAAAGACTGAGCTTCACGTCTTCCTTGCCACTCTGACTTCACAGCATGATTTCACCATCCAGCTAGGTTCATCAAAAAATATTCTTTAATGACCAGCTGACCTTCAAGGACCACAGTGTAAAGACAGCTCGATCATGCAGGTTTGCATTGCACAACATCATGAGGATCAGGCCCTTCCGAACAGAGCATGCTGCACAACTTCTTGTCCAGGCCCTTGTCATTTCTAGGCTGGACTACTGCAATACTCTTTGGCTGGACTCCCATCATGCACAATCAAACCTCTACAAATGATTCAGAATACAGCAGCATGACTGGTCTTCAATGAACCCAAAAGGGCCCATGTCACAC
The DNA here is from genome assembly GCA_039654775.1 of Spinibarbus caldwelli. Taxonomy (NCBI): domain Eukaryota; kingdom Metazoa; phylum Chordata; class Actinopteri; order Cypriniformes; family Cyprinidae; genus Spinibarbus; species Spinibarbus caldwelli. The sequence continues at coordinate 171,658 of CM077223.1, read as the reverse complement.
CTCTCTTTATCTCACTGCACTGGCTGCCGGCTGCAGCTCGCATCAAGTTCAAGACATTGATGCTTGCATACAGAACAGCCACAGGCTCAGCACCCGCCTACTTCCACTCACTATTACAAATCCACATCCCCTCCAGAAGCCTGAGATCTGTAAGTAAGCGACGCCTCGTGGTACCGTCACAGAGAGGCTCAAAATCACTTTCCAGAACATTTTCATTCACCGTTCCTGGCTAGTGAAATGATCTTTCCACACCCGCAGTAATTAACAGAACACCTGACATGTAATCCGACACAAGCACTAATTTAATTCCATACTCAACCCGTTTGACATAAAAACTGCGACCCGAACTGCACCTGCATTAATTCTCCTACATGAGGTAGACAAAACTAATTTATTAAAACTTTTGTTCAAATTGTGAATAGATTAAAGAAAGCAAGCAAAGAGCACTCCCTTTAATAAAATCACTACAGCTGTCAATCAGTGGCAATGCGATTGGCTACCTGTCACTGTCCGGTCCACACCCGCACCGCACCCGACACAGACCCTGCGTCCCAATGTGCATACTATCCACCCTAAATAGTATTGAAATTTACTAATATCACATAGAATTTAGGATGGATAGTATGCACATTGGGACGCAGGCATACATTTTATTCCACTCGTTACATCAAATATTAGCGGCTCACCTGCCAGCGTTCAGGACTTTGGCTTCCCCCTTGTGGACACTAACATAATAGACACCTCTGGCCCCAGAGAATGAGTGTGAAATATGTTTGAAATTTCAATCTGCATCTTCTGAGATGCTACGATTTCCTTGTAATCCTTCTCATAATGTCACTGAATTCACCATTAACTGTTCACTTCATAACGCTGCTATCTGTGTTTCATGTTAGAGCATTGTTGAGAGAGAACAATGTATTGGTAACATATTACCGCCTACCTGACTCTGCCTGAGAGGTTAGGAAAAATACACTTACCTATGATTTTTTTTTTCATATCTCTGAAATATGTGATTGTATTCTTGAAAACAATCTTTTACTGTATTATTAAATAAAAATATTAGTTAATTATCAAAGAAAGAAAAAAATTAATAGCCATAATATGGACTATTGTAAATGCTGTGATACTCACATACTGTGATTTCCCTCTCACATTGCTATTTCATCATTAACTGTTCACCTGAACAGTTTATATTGTTGTATGTGGTATCAATGTATTCCCTGACCATCAAAACATAGGGGTAGACATCACCTTTTCTGTGTTATCATGTTTGGTTCAGAAGATATGACACAAAATACATAATTTGGTTATGGCGGAAAGTAAAATGGTTGCCATGGCCACCACGAGGTGTTTTTGCGATGGCTCCATTTCTGAAAATGTTCAGGGCCCCAAACTACACAAGTGTACCAAGTTTCATGCTTTTACAAAAAAGTGAACATTATTTTCACATATCACCTGGACTATTATACTTAGCAAGGCACGTTTCTCTTTTTTTAAATTATAACTTCAAGTACTACAATAACTAAATAAACAAACTAATAAATAAAAACATATATTATAAATTATCTATATTACATACTATTATCTATTATCATCTACAATTAATTTTTTTATGTATATAGAAATTTAAAAAAAAAAAATAAAATAAACAAAAATGACAAAAACAAAATTACTAAAACTAAAAAAAGTGAAATTGTGAAAGTGAAAATAGAAAAATAATATATATATATATATATATATATATATATATATATATATATATGTGTGTGTGTGTGTGTGTGTGTGTGTGTGTGTGTGTATAAATAAAAAAATCTACAATGCATTTGATCAATGCACACAGACAACAGAAATGCTTTGAAATCAGACCATATTCCAGCAAATACATCTGAGATTTTTGAACATCTGAACAGCAGTATGACATGAAAAGAAGCAAAGAAAGTACCATCTGACTGAAGACACTGTCTCCGCCGTCATCCAGAAGGTCGTTCTCCTGCAGGACACAAGTGGACATCTTTTCTCTCTGCGCTTCAGGCTGTAGGCTGTCCTGATGAGCGTCACACCACTCTGTCAGAGACGTCTGCTGTCTCTCCTCTGAACAAACAGAGTCAGGGTTCAGTACTGCAGCTGTTTTGCTTGATGCACATATAACTGCTTTGTTTGATCAAAATTACTGTAAAAACTGTAAAATATTATAACAATTTCAAACAGCCTTTTTTTATGTGAATATCAGTTAAACTGTAATTTATTTCTGTGATCAAAGCTGAATTTTCAGCATCATTACTCCAGTCTTCAGTGTCACATGATCCTTCAGAAATCATTCTAATATGCTGATTTGCTTGTTGATAGCACATTAATATGCTGCATCATATTTTCTGGGAATTGTGATGTATTACCATTCAAAATATTTTAACGAAAAATTTTGTACTTTCACTCAAGGACACAAAAAATGGATCAAAAGTGACAGTAAAGACTGTCACTGCTGTTCTTTTGAACTTTCTATTCATCTGTGAATCCTGAAAAATAAAATATATCACAGTTTCCACAGAAATATTGGGCAGCACAATTGTTTTCAACACTGATAATAATCAGAAATGTTTCTTGATCAGCAAATCAGCATATTAGAATGATTTCTGAAGGATCATGTGACACTGAAGACTGGAGTAATGATGCTGAAAATTCAGCTTTGATCACAGAAATAAATTACAGTTTAACAGATATTCACATAGAAAACAGCTGTTTTACATTGCAATAATATTTCATTGTTTTTACTGTATTTTTTGATCAAATAAATGCAGCTTTGGTGAGCAGAAGAGACTTCTTTTTTCAGTCACATTACAAACATTTTTTTTTTGGCTGGTAGAGTATTTTAGCTATAAGCATCACCTTTCTGCACCTCCTTCTTGTATTTCATCATGTCTTTGTTGGTGTAGCCGGTGGTCCGCAGGATGTCCTCCAGAAAGAGCTGCTTGACCTCATATGGAGAACCTTTGACTTCAAAGAAAATTCAACGTTATTATTCAACACTCACATCTGAAAGCATCATATCGGGTGAATTATGACACATACATTTATATTTGAAGTTTATCAGGATTGTGCTTCATTCAGAATTGAACTAAGAATGCCTTTATAAATTCCAACTCAAATCCTGAAGGTAATTGAAATGCAAATTTAAGAAAGTATTAAAAAATAACATACAACTGAAACTTCCTGAATATGCATTTTCTGTGAAACTGCTTTGAAGCAATATATATTGTGAAAGTGCTAAAAAAATAAAACCTGAATTGATTTTTAATTAATTCAATTAAAATGGACTGAAATTAAATATGTAGTTGTAGTTTGTAATAAATTATTTCATTTTACAGCTTGAATAAACCCATAAACATGTTCTCTTGAAATAGAGCACATTAGTTGGTATTAACAATCAATGTTTAAAAATCCATCTGTTGAAACTTGCATTTAAAGTGAATGCATTTTACTGTATTTTACATATTTCATATTTTCTTTGTAAGGAAGTACCAGAATCTGGTAATTTAGCCCAAACTCTTCAAAATAAGCACAGTTTAATTACGTTTCACAAAAAAAAAAAAAAAAAAAACATATTGGACTATTGAAACTTCTGAGTTTTTTTTTTTTTTCAATTTAATTTAGAATCAGAATTAGTTTTATTCGCCAAGTGTGCGCAGACACACAAGGAATTCAAATCAAATATGAAATTTAAATAATACTGACATTAGATTATTTTGACAGATGCAACTTTTGATTTTAATAATGCATTAGTAAATGATGAAATTAACATTCACCAAGATTAATAAATGCTTTATAAGTATTTTTCATTATTTGTTCATGTTAACAAATGTAGTTGTTAACAGTCAGAAACTTATTGTGACGTGTTAAGGCCCATTCACACCAAGAACGATAACTATAAAGATAACAATATTAGCATCCAGACCAGCAAATGATATCATCTGTTTATTCTAAGCGCATGCTCGTCTGCCGCAGGATTGATTCTGATTGGCTGTCAATGATTTTATCGTTCATCAGCTGGAAAAAAATCGATTTCAACGATATCGTTTCTCTGTGCCTTTATCGTTATAGCTGTGGTGTGGACGATTCCACTACAACTTTATAATTTTAACTATAAGTTAACTATTAACTTAAGAACTATAATTTTTTTGTTATCTTTATAGACCAATTATAGGTTTGTAAAGATTTGGGATGCATGCGCATCATGGTTGCAGAAAACCTGGGAGAGATAGCCTTTGCGGCTAAAGAATTACACGGATACGGTACAAAATAGTTAGATTTAAAAAGATTATAGATTATATTGATTAGATGTCATTTTCAAAATGTTCTCCACATATTACAACAGCTTGTCACCCAGCGATAAGCACTGTTATTCAACAAGATTGAGTGGGATAGTCTTACAGATCCGAAACAGGGATGACGTTTTTTTGTGTGTGGCAGAAAATTACGGTTTTCCATCGAGACATGGAATAAAAGAATAAAAAAACAAAAGGACTTTATTTGTGCAATTCCGATATTATATCTCACAGTTATAATAAGGAAAAACAACTTGTCATTCTCTCTTTTCCCCTCGGCTCAGAATACGAGTTTATATCCCACACTTCTGTTTTTTTAATTGACAAACTCACTATTTTTGAGTTAAATTGAGTTATAAAGTCCGAATTAGGATATATAAACTTGTATTTGTGAGAAAAAAGAAGTCAGAATTGTGAGATAAAATAAATGTTATGTAAAAATGTTAATAGTAATAGGTTTAAATAATATTTCATGCTGTAACTGCAGGGCTAATACAATACATCCCCTATGAACAGGTTATGTAGATCTATTGTTTAAATCAAATGTATGCTTTAAAAGTAATCATAACAGTTTTCATCCATAGTATGTCCATTTAAACGTCTGCGTTTAGCTTCAAATGGCATCTTTGATGACAGTATTCTATAAAAATGATTTGCATTCCGATTTTGACATCAAAAGGCACAAAAATATTTTTTTTCTTATTCCATGGATTTTATCCGTTTTACCTTCACTTGTTACCAGTGTTTTTCTGCAACCACTATAACTGTGACGTCTACTCTGAATTGGTCTATAGTTATCGTCCTTGGTGTGAACGGGGCTTTACCATTGTTTCTCTATCATAAATTCTCTTACTGTGAATGACAGGACACGCGCCGAAGTATCTGACAAACAGACTGACGTCCAGAGCAGCGCTGGACAGAATGAGCTTCAGCGAAGGCGTCTTCTGGACCAGCTCCTTCATCTTAGTGAGTAAGAAGTCTGTCAGGCCGTCTCGCTCGTGCACCTCGTCCTGAAAGACCAGAAGCCATTAAGATCCGAAACACACAGAGAAACGTTAGATTCAAGTTATATATTTAGCACATTTAAAACAGCCACAAGACTGACCAAAGAGCTTTACAGTAAAAAACAGCATCATAAAATCAGGAATACAAAAACTGCAACCAGAAAGATAAAACACAAATAGGAAATACAATAAGCAAGAATATAGATTGAGTTCATTGTGCGCTGCTTACCACAATGACATGTGTGACAGTGGACAGAGCTTCGTCTCCAGACATCAGCGTCCGCAGCAGAACGCCACTCGTGCAAAACGTCAGCAGGGTTTTAGGGGAAACTCTGTGGAGTAGCAAATACCCACAATTCATCAGCACACTTCTGTTGTTAAACACAAACATGGTTCTGTCATACTGACTAGCTGTTAACAGAGTAGGAGTGTGCAATATGTATCATCTAGGATACTATCGTAATTATTGTTTTAACAATGTGCAAGCTGAAATTATTGAGTATAATAACAAAACACGCTTTGAAAATGCACGCATGTGTGATGCAGTCTGTTTTAATGCCATTAAAATTCACGGTACATTATTCCCCATGAGTTTTGTCTTATATTTATATCATATGATATAGTTTAGCAATATCAACACGATTGCAAATGTCATATTGATTTTATACAAGTTCAATAACAAGTTGATATTGTGAGTTACAATTTAAACACAATATTGTCTGTTTTTGCCTTACTTAATGAATCCACATTTTGACTGAATCAGTTTAATGAACGATTCAGTGACCTAATGAATCAGCTGTCTGAACAAATCGTTTGAATGAATGACTCAAAGACTCATTAAGATTCATTTGTAAAAATAATTTCAGAATTAAATTTACATTTTTAAAAAAATCTCATTGCTTTATTTATGCAGTCGTGATTGCAGTGTAAAAGCGTCAAAGAAACCTGAAAAAATTCTACTCAGCTGTTTTCAAAATAATAATAATAATAATAATAATAATAATAGTAATAACAATAATAAATGTTTCTTGAACAGCAAATCAGCATATCAGAATGATTTCTGAAGGATCATGTGACACTGAAGACTGGAGTAATGATACTGAAAATTCAGCTTTGATCACAGAAATAAATTACATTTTAAATATATTCAAACAAAAAACAGTTATTTTAAATAGTAAAAATATTTCAAAATTTTACTGTTTTTGCTGTACTGATCAAATAAATGCAGGCTTGGTGAGCAGAAGAAACAAGCAAAAGCAAAAACAATGAAAAAACAATAAAAATTAAATAATTCCCCATAGCAGAAAAGTTGAACAGAATATGAAGAAAACAAAATATCACTGAATTATTACTATCAACACACTCCCAGCTAATATCGCACAGCCCTATACCTGCTCTCCAGGCGGATCTGATAGCCGATGCTCTGTCCGATCTTCTCGCCGCGTTCGGCCGCCACGCGCTCCGCCACAGCGATGGTGGCCAGCCTCCTGGGCTGAGTGCAGAAGATCCGGCAGGGAATCCCATTCCGACAGCAGTCATCCAGCAGGAACTGAGGGATCTGAGAGAGGAAGACTGATTTATTCTCTCATTAAGAGCATTTGTGACCCTGGAGTCATAAGCGTCAATTTATTTTATTATTTATTTTCTTATAAATTGAGATTTATACATCATCTGAAAGCTGAATAAATAATCTTTCCATTGATGTATGGTTTGTTAGGATAGGACAATATTTGGCTGAGATACAACTATTTGAAAATCTGGAATCTGAGGGTGCAAAAAAATCAAAAATATTGAGAAAATCACCTTTAAAGTTGTCCAAATGAAGTTCTTAGCAATGCATATTAAATATATGAAGTTTTGATATATTTATGGAAGGAAATTGACAAAATATCTTCATGGAACATGATCTTTACTTAATATCCTAATGATTTTTGGCATAAAAGAAAAATCTATAATTTTGACCCATACAATGTATTTTTGGCTATTGCTACAAATATACCTGTGCTACTTATGACTGCTTTTGTACTCCAGGGTCACATTTAATCCAGAAAAACCAACACTCTGCATTATAAAATCAGAGAAGAACTGCTGTTTATTTCTGCACTTACTCAGGGTTTACCAAACAGTGGTTTATGAGTTGATGAAAGGCTAATAATTAATGTTATCCAGTGTAAAATTAAATTTATAAAACGGATAGTTCCGCTTCGCGTTGTGCCTAACAACGCCCCTTAGCTGTTATAAATTCACTGTAAACCACGGCTTCTTGGGGCTTATTGCTTTAAAATACATAAGGCTGCATGGCAATTGTGATTTCAAATCAAAGGCACAGCATTTGCATTGAACATGCTTTTGGAAATGCAACACATGCACTTCATGTTAAGTTTACTTTATGTTAAAGTTCAATTTAGATCATTTCACCAAAATAAAAGCTCAAGTGTATGAATGTTTGAAAGTGCAGAATTTAATACAGTGGTGGCCAAAATGATTAGAACACTAGTGTTTTCAGCAGCTAAAAAATGGTTTGAAGTCAGTTATTTCTATCTTTTGCTGTAGTGCAGTGGTTTTCAAACCCTGGGTCGCGGTCGCCAGGATGATTTAAGGAAAACATATATATAATGGCTATATATGTGTGTGTAACAAAGTTCAAGATTAAAATAAGAAGGAAGCGGCAAACCGGCAAACTTAACTTTAATGATTAACTAAACATAAACAACAAAACGAAAGTAAGCGGCAGCCGCCTTATGGAAGAATCCAAATTATATTTGTGATTGCGCTGTTTTTGCAGTGCTGAACATTGAAGCCAATCACAGAAATATGTTGATTTCTGTATCCCAATGTCAATTCATTTAGTCAGAATCCACTCACCGCTTGTTCAGTCCTGAGTTCTGGAAGCTTGCGAATCCTCTCATTATAATGTGCAAAGTGTAGCGGTGATGTAAATAAAAGATTAATCGTGTTGAGAGATTCATTGATTATAGCGGAATTTTCTGAGATCGCGATAAACAAGTGAGATAAATGAGTGACAGTTTTTCAGTGATTAAGGGAGCGCTCTTTGCGCGCATTCTTTATTCCATTCAGAATTTGAATAAAAGTTTTGTTTTTCATGCTGCTAAGAGGACCATTATGTGCCGTACTTGCTGTTTCGGGAGTGACATCCGCATATCCTCTCGAGATCGCAATGACTGACATAATGATAACCATAACTATGGACTGTACAAAATATGATGTGTCAAAATAGGTGTGCATGAAGGGAAAGCACCCTCATTACTTTCAGAAGCACCGACAGTGATTGGATTCTGGAACAGAGCATTCTTCCGGATCTCTGTGGCACAGTTGTCTGTCTTTCTTTCTTATATACAGTGGTGTGAAAAATTGTTTGCCCCCTTCCTGATTTTTTATTTTTTTGCATGTTTGTCACACTTTAATGTTTCAGATCAAACAAATTTAAATATTAATCAAAGATAACACAAGTAAACACAACATGCAGTTTTTAAATGAAGTTTTTTTTTATTATGAAGGGAAAACAAATTCCAAACCCACATGGCCCTGTGTGAAAAAGTGCTTGCCCCTAAACCTAATAACTGGTTGGGCCACCCTTAGCAGCAACAACTGCAATCAAGCGTTTGCGATAACTTGCAATGAGTCTGTTACAGCGCTGTGGAGGAATTTTGGCCCACTCATCTTTGCAGAATTGTTGTAATTCAGCCACATTGGAGGGTTTTCGAGCATGAACCGCCTTTTTAAGGTCATGCCACAGCATCTCAATAGGATTCAGGTCAGGACTTTGACTAGGCCACTCCAAAGTCTTCATTTTGTTCTTCTTCAGCCATTCAGAGGTGGACTTGCTGGTGTGTTTTGGATCATTGTCCTGCTGCAGAACCCAAGTTCGCTTCAGCTTGAGGTCACGAACAGATGGCCGGACATTGACCTTCAGGATTTTTTGGTAGACAGCAGAATTCATGGTTCCATTTATCACAGCAAGTCTTCCAGGTCCTGAAGCAGCAAAACAGCCCCAGACCATCACACTACCGCCACCATATTTTACTGTTGGTATGATGTTCTTTTTCTGAAATGCTGTGTTACTTTTACACCAGATGTAATGGGACACACACCTTCCAAAAAGTTCAACTTTTGTCTCCACAGTCCACAGAGTATTTTCCCAAAAGTCTTGGGGATCATCAAGATGTTTTCTGGCAAAACTGAGACAAGCCTTTATGTTCTTTTTGCTCAGCAGCGGTTTTCGTCTTGGAACTCTGCCATGCAGGCCATTTTTGCCCAGTCTCTTTCTTATGGTGGAGTCATGAACACTGACCTTAACTGAGGCAAGTGAGGCCTGCAGTTCTTTGGATGTTGTTCTGGGGTCTTTTGTGACCTCTTGGATGAGTCGTCGCTGTGCTCTTGGGGTAATTTTGGTTGGCTGGCCACTCCTGGGAAGGTTCACCACTGTTCCATGTTTTCGCCATTTGTGGATAATGGCTCTCACTGTGGTTCGCTGGAGTCCCAAAGGTTTAGAAATGGCTTTATAACCTTTTCCAGACTGATAGATCTCAATTACTTTCTTTCTCATTTGTTTCTGAATCTCTTTGGATCTCAATATGATGTGTAGCTTTTGAGGATCTTTTGGCCTACTTCACTTTGTCAGGCAGGTCCTATTTAAGGGATTTCTTGATTGCGAACAGGTGTGGCAGTAATCAGGCCTGGGTGTGGCTAGAGAAACTGAACTCAGGTATGATAAACCACAGTTATGTTGGGGGGGGGGGGGGGGGGGGGGGATGGGGGGGGCAAACACTTTTTCACACAGGGCCATGTGGGTTTGGATTTTGTTTTCCCTTCATAAAAAAAACCTTAATTTAAAAACTGCATGTTGTGTTTACTTTAAAGTGTGACAAACATGCAAAAAAATAAAAAATCAGGAAGGGGGCAAACAATTTTTCACACCACTGTATATAAATGTGTGTGCGTGTGTGTGTGTATATAGGGTCGCATCAGTTTAAAAAGAAAAAAATAGGGTCGCTCTTCAAAAAGTTTGAAAACCACTGCTGTAGTGTGTCAGTAGGAAATATCAGTTTACATTTCCAAACATTGATTTGGCCATTAATTGTAATAATCCAGTGAGATTTTAGTTTTCTCCACACAGAGATCTGATCTGATCATCATCAGTCTGTCTGGAATGACATGAAGAAACAGAACAAACTGAGACTAAATCCAGAAGAACTGTGGAGAACAACGTCTCCAAGACGCTTCAAGAGACCTACCTGCAAAGAGACAAAAATCTGACTGGATTATTACAATTAATGGCAAAATGAATGTTTGGAAATGTAAAATGATATTTCCTACTGACACACTACAGCTAAAGATAGAAATAACTGACTTAAAACCATTTTTAGCTGCTGAAAATACTAGTGTTCTAATAATTTTGGCCACCACTGTAAATAAATAGTAGTACTGCTACTTGTAGCGTAAAATAAACTTTTTTTAATAATTCTGACAGTATCTGATTCTGACGGTCCTTACCTGTGTGGTTTTGCCAGAGCCGGTCTCACCCAAAACCAGCACCACCTGGTTCTCCCTGATGGTTTGTATGATCTCCTCCTGTCGTTCATATACAGGCAGCGCTCTCCGGAAACAGTCCAGCTCAGACGGGCCTCTTTTCTGAGGAACCTGAGTAATACCCTGACTCAGACGACCGCTGGTCCTGCTTTTACTGTCTAGAGGAATCAACCAGTGCAAGAACAGAAAAAACATTTTATATTCATATTCAAATGGAAGACCATACTTAAAAATATCACCAAAAAATTATTATTTTAGGGTCCTATAAAAAACAAATTTTTTTATTTATTTATTTACTTTTTTTTTCCCAGTTTTAATATTTCTGGATTAATTTTTCTTCCCCGTGTTGATTCGTCTAGATTCTGTTCTAATGGTAACATAAAATTTAAGTAATCAAAAAGCATGTCTAATTAATTAAAAATCGTAAACCTAATTTAATAATTTATTAAAATTTTAAAACAATCACAATTTAACATTCATTTATTAAAAGTGTAAAGGGGTTCTATTATGCTTTTTCACTTTTTGAATTTTAGTTAGTGTGTACTGTGTATGTTTGAGCATAAAAAAGATATACAAAGTTACAAATTCCTTCTTAGAGAAAAATGGTATCTGTGAGGAATTCCAGTCAGGATTTAGACCGTATCATAGTACTGAGACTGCTCTCATTAGAGTTACAAATGACCTGCTTCTATCATCTGATCGTGGTTGTATCTCTTTATTAGTTCTACTGGATCTTAGCGCTGCATTCGACACTATCGACCACAACATTCTTTTGAATAGACTAGAAAACTTTGTTGGCATTAGTGGAAGTGCCTTAGCATGGTTCAAATCGTACTTATCTGACCGCCATCAGTTCGTAGCAGTAAATGAAGAGGTATCATATCGATCACAAGTGCAGTATGGAGTACCTCAAGGCTCAGTACTAGGGCCGTTACTTTTCACGCTTTACATGTTACCCTTGGGAGATATTATCAGGAGACATGGTGTTAGCTTTCACTGTTATGCTGATGATACTCAGCTCTATATTTCTTCACGGCCCAGTGAAACACACCAAATTGAGAAACTAACGGAATGTATAGTCGATATAAAAAACTGGATGACTAGTAACTTCTTACTGCTAAATTCTGAAAAAACAGAGGTGTTAATTATCGGACCTAAAAACCCCACATGTAATAACCTAGAACACTATCTAACACTTGACGGCTGCTCTGTCAATTCTTCTTCATCAGTTAGGAACCTAGGTGTGCTGTTTGATAGCAATCTTTCATTTGAAAGCCATGTTTCTAGTATCTGTAAAACTGCGTTTTTCCATCTCAAAAACATATCTAAATTGCGACCTATGCTCTCAACGTCAAATGCAGAAATGCTAATTCATGCGTTTATGACCTCAAGGTTAGACTATTGTAATGCTTTACTGGGTGGTTGTTCTGCACGCTTGATCAATAAACTACAGTTGGTCCAAAATGCAGCAGCTAGAGTCCTTACTAGAACCAGGAAGTATGACCATATTAGCCCGGTTCTGTCAACACTGCACTGGCTCCCTATCAAACATCGGATAGATTTTAAAATCTTGTTAATTACTTATAAAGCCCTGAATGGCTTAGCTCCTCAGTACTTGAGCGAGCTCTTATCACATTATAGTCCTCCACGTCTGCTGCGTTCTCAAAACTCTGGCCATTTGATAATACCTAGAATATCAAAATCGACTGCGGGCGGCAGATCCTTTTCCTATTTAGCGCCTAAACTCTGGAACAATCTACCTAACACTGTTCGGGAGGCAGACACACTCTGTCAGTTTAAATCTAGATTAAAGACACATTTCTTTAACCTGGCTTACACATAACACACTAATACACTTCTATTATTCAAATCCCTTAAAGGATTGTTAGGCTGCATTAATTAGATCAACCGGAACCGGGAACACTCCTCATAACACACGATGTACTCGTTACATCGTAAGAAGAATGGCATCTACGGTAATATTTGTCTGTTTCTTTATTATTCTGTTTCTCAGTCGGTGTCCGGATCAGATGGTGGATCGGCGCCGGGAGATGATGTCTGCGACCCTGATCGTCAGCGGAGGCCGGACACCTGGATGAGCCCCGGGGACATATCCCCAGTGAAGACCTCGACTTAAATACAATAGAACTTAAAATTAAACAAAATAACTATAAATATAATAAAATACCTAACTACATAATACTATTATTGTTAGAAATTGCAACAATATAAAAATAGAAATATAATACATTTATACATTTAACATTTAATTAAAACAATAAGTAAAAAAATAAATAATAATATCCTGGCCAGAGGAGAACTGGCCCCCCGACTGAGCCTGGTTTCTCCCAAGGTTTTTTTCTCCATTCTGTCACAGAGGGAGTTTTGGTTCCTTGCCGCTGTCGCCTCTGGCTTGCTCAGTTGGGGACACTTAATTTTTTACGATTAACGTCAATTTTATTTCATAGATACTATTTAAACTAAACTGAGCTAGACAATGAAATCTCTGAATTCAATAATGAAATGCCTTTAACTGAAAATTGAGTGTTTAATCTTATTATTATACATTACTGACACTCTATCCTCCAATTTGATACTGTTAAGTGCTTTGACACAATCTGTATTGTTAAAAGCGCTATATAAATAAAGGTGACTTGACTTGACTTGACAAATCTCAAAGTCCACTCCAAAGGGAGATATTTTGTTTTAAAAAAAAATCCCTTTTCAAGAACTACAACGAATGGCTCGTTTGGACTACAAAGTTGTTTTCCTGTATTTGTGACATCACAAATTGGTCCATTAGAATATCATTAAAACAAATCCCGCCTCCAGAGATTCGAATGCACGTTTCAAAATCTAAACCCGGTGCGTGTGTTTTTATATCACTGTATTTCTGAAGGAAACCGACTGTCTTCAGAAAATTCTGGATGTCATTTTCATTTCATCTTGCATGTAATGTCTGATAAAGCAGCGTTTGTGAGCGGAGCTCTGCTTTGTGTGCAGCGTTACCGGGGAAACCTCGCTCTCTCCCGCTCCAACAGCGCCTCCCGCTGGCAGAGAATGAATTTGCATATATATGCCGCCACAAATATTGCAACTCTGTGGAACTATGGTATAAATAAATTCAACTGTATAACAGTTTCACTGCAATTCATGTTATAATGTTAGAATTAAAGAGCAATAAACATAATACATATTACCGTTGCACTTATCTGTACATAGTAAATGCAGTTATTTTTAAGCTGTTGTTGACATCCTATCTAAAACGTGATTTAGCCAAAAAAAACAAAACAAACAACAATAACGTTTCCACTTTAATTTGTCTTGCAATATCCGTGCGTGCACAGGTTCTGCGCGATCCTCTTGTTCAATATTGTCGGGGTCTGAATTGATATGGCAATATTGATGAACTTGCTGTTTTGGCAAGGGGCGGGGCAGTACTGAAACACTGTCTAAGCTGTTCGCCAATCACAACGCACTGGGACAGCTAACCAATCACAACACATTTAGTTTTTCGGAAGGCAGGCCTTCATCAAACCTGGAACTAATAGAGCCGTTTGTGCCAGGCTGGGGAGAGAGGTATTGTAATAATGTAAATTATGTGAAAAATAATGCGATTTTCGAACCACCAAGCATGAGAGCATGTTCTAGTACACCCCCAAAACAAAATCAAGACTTTGTAAAAGAGCATAATAGGACCCCTTTAAGAAAAACTCAATTTTTAAAGTCTTATGAAATCCAATGTCCTATGAATTTTATTTTTCCCAAATTCAGTGTTTTGTGTTTTCTAGACCCTGTTTTAATGGTTTCATTAATTTGTAATACTTAAAAAGCATGTTTAATAATTATTTATTAATCAAAATGCATTTCACAATAATAGTGCCCTATGAAATGTTTTATTTTTCAGAAATTCTATGTTGCCTGTTTTAATTTTTTTCTGGATTTATGACATTATAACATTAAATTTATTTGTATATTATTATCAAAAAAGTATTATTTATTATCAAAAATGGTGGTAATCAAACAAAGTTATACAATGTTAAAATCAAATGAACTTGATTTAATTTTATTTGCCACATCAGCTTCACAGGCTATTTCATGGCAAACAAAGATTATACATTAAAAAAACAATACAGTAGTACACAATACAAACTACAAAACTTTAAATAAAGCACAGTAAATAAAGTGTACATAAAATTCTATAAAAGATTCTTTAAATTTACTTTTGAAAGAAATAGTAAAAGTTTTTTCTGGGTCCATCTTATAAGTAATCAAATGAAAATTAACACTTCCTTTTATTTTTGGCAAACACAATTTTTGGGGTTTATAGTTTCAGTTAAAACAAGAATGAAAAATGGTTATTATTAAAAAATTATTCTATTATTAATTTTACTAATATTTTTTTGAGAAGTACATTCTGCTGTACACTAGCAATATACTTAGTAATATATTTCTACCATAATTTCTTCAAGTTAAGCCAAACTTTTATTTTGGCAGGTTGGTGAAAATACCAAGTTTTTGTGTGTAAATGCATCAGATTACTCTTGTGAAATAATAGGAGACTCACCGCTGGCGTCAGGGGAGGGGAAGACGGCTCTCTCTGTGTGCGGCTGTAGTTCACTGCGCTCTTTATTGGTGACGGGGAACCTCTGCAGAAGGCTCTGCACCATTTGTTTGGAGCTGTGAGAGAGGTTACAGGTCATGATGGAGCGAGACGCCTCGGTCCCATCCTTCTTCCTCACTGTAAGATATCGACTGGAGCCTTTCCTGCAGCAACAGTTCATATTATTCACATCACTATTATAATTTACAATATTATTGAGTTATTGAACTGTACTGAGCTGAATAACATCACTACTGTTTTCAGTAGAGCTGCTTATAAATTGATTTGCACTGTTTGCACTGAACATTAACACTATTATTTTCCTGTTTATTACTGTGAAGCTGCTTTGAAACAATCTGTATTGTATAAAGTGCTATAGAAATAAAAATGACTTGACAATTTAAGCAAAATAATGTTTTTCAAAGTAGCACAGAGGTTTGCTATGGGGCCGTCTGTGCAAGCAAGCAATAAATCCACTGGGGAATCAATAAACCAACTAAGCAATCAATTATGAACAAATTATGAATTGATAATCTGAAAAATTAATCAGGAAATAAATAAACACATAGTTTGGGATGCTGTCTTCCACTTTGATTCAGACGGAAACCAATAGCAGGAAAACAGTTCATGGAAAAAGTAGTACAACAATTAAAAAAGTAATCATTAATAACATTGTAGTCAAGTTTTGAGTCTTGTTTTAGGGCCGGTATTTAACCTTAATGCTGTACACCAGCATAGAGCTGCACGATTCTGGATAAATTGAGAATCACATTTTTTTTGTCTCAAATAGAGATCACGATTCTCCCACGATTCTGAACTAAACTAAATAATGTGTGACAAAATATTACTTGCTGCAGTCTATTTAAAAGTGTTTAATTAATTTGAATGAACTGAAATGAGTTTCATAGACAGGGCTTTGACTAAACCAGGATTAGGCCATAGTTCAGTTAGAATATTAAAGTCATTTTTTTAACATGCCTTAGAAAAAAAAAACAATACACCAAAAAACATGGGCTCTGACATATTTCAAGATCAATCAGTGCAAGTTTCTTTCAGTTCAAACAGCTCAGACTTACAGTTTAGTCTGGGACTAGGCTTAAGCCTTGTCTGTGAAACTGGGGGATAGAATATAAATTGTGCATTTATAATATATTTAATACACCAATTTTTAATATTAAAATTATGAAAAAGTGTTTTGAATGAATGATTCAATGACTCATAAATACTTCACTTGTTTCATTATTGCATGAATCAGCATTTTTGAATGAATCTCTTGAATGAATGATTCAATGGCTCACTCATAAACACTTCACTTGTTTCATTACTGGACAAATCAGCATTTTTGAATAAATCTCTAGAATGAATGATTCAATGACTCACTCATAAACGATTCAATGACTCACTCATAAACACTTCACTTGTTTCATTACTGGACGAATCAGCATTTTTGAACAAATCTCTTGAATGAATGATTCAATGACTCACTCATAAACACTTCACTTGTTTCATTACTGGACGCATCAGCATTTTTGAACAAATATCTTGAATGAATGATTCAATGACAAATATTTTTAACAGTCATTTGTTGCCACTTAGTGGTGATAAGATGCAATCTACACAAACATTATTTGAAGCGAGTTTAGCCAGTTACTTTTTGCTCTATTTTGATCGCTACTATAGACATCAATGTTTATATCTGAAATATAAACTTTCATCTCAGTATTTCTGTGATGATATGAATGTCTGTAAGACAGAAATAATACTGTGTAGTTGAAAAGACTGTTTCTTACCTAAACATACTGTCTGCTCTCTGTGTCAGCGGCAGCACGAACGCAGTTTTGAATGTTGCGGTATGACTTTTTCAAAAGTTTAATTACACACGGGTGAATCGTTGTCATTTAGAAATTAGATCGCGTGGGTGTTTGAATCGAGATCGCGATCTTTTAACGATTAGTCGTGCAGCTCTACTCCAGCATGCATTTGTAATGATGCATAAAAGTCAGTTCTGCATGACTGCGTTTGATATGCAAAGTCAACCTACCCTCTGCTTTTTGAGACGTAACCCAGTGACTGAGCAAGCCGATGTATGAACGCTCTCTCAGAATTTGTCAGTGAAGAAGGGAAATCCAGCTCTATGAGACACAACAACATCTTTAAACCCTTAAAACAGAAATGCCCAAACCAAAATTGGCCCACCATGATATAACACAAGATGAAGGGGAAAATAGGAGGAAAAAACAAGCAGTTGAAGTATATTTTCATTTAATTTCTTTTTTGTTTTTTTACATTTGTTTTGTTTTATTTTTGCATTGAAATGTAAAAAAAATAAAATAAAATAAGTGAATTTAATAAAAAGTATTTAAAAAAATTATACATTTTTAATTATGTTAAAATAATAATTTAAGATTTTTATTATTTATTTATTTTTTTAATTTATTCCTTTATTTAACCAGAGGGGGTCATATTGAGACTATAGTCTCTTTTTCAAATGGTCCCTGGCCAAGAAAGGCAACACTTAAAATTTAAATAAAATAATAAAAAATAAAAAAATACAGAGAAAGAGAAAGATAGTTATATAGTTTGATATAATGCAACATTTACTTATGGCCCACGGTCCTCAATCAAGTTAAATTTTTGACACTTTGTATTAAAAAGCTTGAGCTTGCCTTAAAATAATTCAAAAGGGAAATGCAATAAAAGTCAAAACTTAAATGATGATAAAGAGCTTTTAGCTGGCTTGAAATGAGCTCAAACCTTTCTCGTCGCTGTACTGGAATCTCTCCAGAGCGATATTTACAGAGATTTTGACCTCTTCATCGATCCTGATGTCTTTGAGTCCTTTGGCTTTCAGAGAAGCCTTCTGTTTAGATGCGTTTGTGTGTGATTTCTGACCTCCGCGTGACATTTCTCCCTGCATGCAAGAATAGAAAGTCAAAACAATGGATTATTCTGTCAGTAACTCCACATTAGAGTCTGAAAAAGGCTATATATTGCATATCTACATTTAACTGAGCTTTTATTATTAACAATTTAGTATGAAATGATGTAGCTTCATAATATAGATGATATCTGCAATGATTTATTGTGTGATATAATTCAAGTTAATTATTTACCCAAGTAACATTTAGAACAAGCAAACAGAAGATATCAATAGAAAACCACACAAAATATAACGATGTTTCAAAGAACTCAATGTAAACTCAGTGTGTTAGCTTCTGAAGCTAAACTGATTTTTTAACACTAAAACACTATCACGAACACACTGACACCTGCTCAGATAGCATAAAGAACAAGAAAATGTCATGTTTTACCTCAAATGTACATTAATATTGTGTTTTTAGCAGTTGAGTCCATTCATTGAGCATCATTAGCATCAATACACTGCTTATGTACAGAACAATAATAATAAAACCAAAACATCTTACGCGTTTGGAGTATCTGAGGAGAACAGACCGCGTGAAAGCAGACAGTTGTAAGGCGTGCAGAGAGTTTAATTCGGTTTCTGTCACTCTGATGTGTTTGGGTTTGTGTTTCTGTCTGTAGAAAATCGAAACTGAGGCGGCGCTCCGGCTGCGCATGCGCAAAAGCGCAGATCTACAGCTTACGCCACTGACGTCACGACGTAAGCACGCAGTGTAGAGATCAGCGGTGTGTTTTCATAGAATTTATCCTGCTAAGCATGTTTTGGAAAGATTTAAGCTTAACATTTTGTATACCTGCGAATTTTGTTGTCAAGAAAAAGAAACTAGTTTGCATCTTTTTTTTCATTGTATTTACGCAAGATCATTTTGGAAGGATTTAGAATTCTATATAAACAGAAAATTGGAGTGTATTATAGAAATTTGTATATTTGATGTACTTTTTTATACAGAAAACGAAACTTTGAATTGTAAAGAACAGCATGTTATAAATTTGTTTATTTTGCTAAGAAAATTTAATATACATAAGAAGAAGTGGGCTCAATGTAAACCAAACTTTGCACATTTTATAAATGACTTTATATTATATGTAAATCTATTGGAACAAACAAAAAAGCACTGAAAACATGTAAGGCTCTGAAAACACTGAAATTTCTGTAATTCTCTTCCTTTTCTTTTTTTTCTCTCCTTTCTTTTTTCTCTGGCAGCTAATGTTTATTTGATCATGTGAATATGTAATACCTCTTGTTCTTGTGGCACTGAATAAATAAAGCATTGAAAAAAAATAAAGTGCATAAAACAAATAATCATCTGCAAAAAAATAAATAAATAAATAAAAATAAATAAATAAATCAGCAGTGTGTTTCATACTGCAATTATCGCAAATTAAATTGCAATATTTGAGTTCTTATACATATGAATATCATTGTACTTTAAAAATATATAAATGATAATACAATTAAATAACATAATAGAGATGGTCAGAAAGTGTTTTTTCTTCGTTTCGTAAGATAGGCTATTTCAACCAAAACGATATCAAATACGTGTAAAGAATCAAGCAGTTTGTATTTTTATCAAATGTGTTATATATTATAAATCACATTTTCATTTATAATTATGTTAAGTATTAAATTTTGACATAACTTGCAATCTCATGTTTTATATTCTATATATCCACTATTTCTTCTGTTACACAGTAACACCAATAGGTGGCGACAAGTGACTGTATTATAAGCCAGTTTGAATCATTCATTCAACTGATTCGTTCAACGCCACCGATTCGTTCTTAATCGAGTGAATCATTGACTCATTCGCTCAACTGATTCGTTCACTGAGTCATTCAGGAAGGAATCACCACTGGAGGTTGTGGCTTTGACTGGAACAGAGGAAAAACAGGTAATATTATCAGGTAATAGTGTTTCATATTGTTTATTATTTAGTTGTACAAAACACTGCATGAAAAGAGCTGTATACGGACCAGTAAACTCCTGTACATACCACAGAATTTCTGACAAATCTGGGAGTATTCCTGACCCAACACGGAAATACCATGGGTCCGTAAACTTCCAGATACGTACCAATTCGGATGTAGGTTACTCACTATTCTTCCATGGCAAGTAATCCCCTAAATAAAGGGGGTGTTCACACCTTTGTCCCACTGTGCCCTCCCCTTTTGGTCATTCATGTTTAACTGGATTGGTTGGTTTGAAACTAAACCCACCCCTAAACCAGACAGCTACTGGGCGGGCCACTGAGCACACAGACTTTCCTCAAAAGTCATTTCATTGGTAAACTTGTGATTTATCCCACCCAAAACCTTTGCAGAAAAGTGACTTTATTGGTTACATTTAGAATACATCCCTCCCAAAAACCTTACAGGTGAATGATGTGATTGGTTGCTGACCAGGTGGGCAGATTGATTGTTTGTCTTTATAAGGAGAAAATAGTAAACAATATCCAAAACATAAAAACAGCCAGAAAATATTTCAAAAGAAAACAACATGTAAAAATACATCTACTTTGAATGAAAGATTTCAAACAAATACAGTAAATAACAGATGAAATGAAGTGTCCCAGCAGACTCACTGTAGATCCTGTGAGCGTCCACATCAACAACATCTTCCTCATCTTACATTGAGCTCCACCCTTTCTGTCCTCCGCAGTGCTCTTTCTGTGTTTGTCTCGGTTAACCTTGTCTCCAGCAACTGCAAAACAACAGTAATGTTGACAATAATCACTACAGGATAATAGCCTATTTAAGAAGTTACATCATGTCAGTTTCTAAACTTACTGTTGTCTCTCTTTGGCTGATTGAGTGTTTCAGCTGGGCCTTTCTGGAGTGAAACTATGAAAACTTCTTCCTCATGACCTCATCATAATTCCTGCAGGATACCTAAAAGACATAAAATGTGTTTAGTAGAGGAAAATATTTAATTGGATAGGTGAAACAATACAAAACATGGATAATAAAACATTGCAACAACTTTCTGAACTTATGTTACCCTTTATAATCTCTGAAGATGAGCTGGGCCAGTCTTGTGTGTAGAATACTGTAGAAAAGAGGAAACATTATCTGAGAAAAATTACAGTATAAATATAGTTTTGACATTGAATATATTAGTTTTACACAATATAATAATAATAATAATAATAATAATAATAATAATAACAACAATAATAATAATTAATCTTACCTGGTTTGTGCATGCTGTTGAAGTATGGCGTTATTTTACTGCCAAATGTCGAGAGCGCATTTTTGTAGCGCGAAAGTAGATAAATATAATGCGCGAGCACGAATCTCTCCGCTCGCGCGCGGATTTACTTTGCTCTGCACAAAACCGGACGCGCGCTCTCGGATATACGCTGCTCTCGCGCAGAGAGAGTGCGCGCACTTAAAACCTGTCTCTCCTCTCGCTCAAAGTGTGCGTGTGCGCGCTCAAACTTTGTCCTGTGCACTCGCAAATCTCTCCGTGCTCTTGCGCTGGATATTAATTCTTTTCACACCTGGATTAAACGTCAAAAGTTATTAACCAATCAGATTTATCTACGATTGACCCACTGTATATACCCACTGTATATACAGGTGCATCTCAATAAATTAGAATGTCGTGGAAAAGTTCATTTATTTCAGTAATTCAGCTGAAATTGTGAAACTCGTGTATTAAATAAATTCAATGCACACAGACTGAAGTAGTTTAAGTCTTTGGTTCTTTTAATTGTGATGATTTTGGCTCACATTTAACAAAAACCCACCAATTCACTATCTCAACAAATTAGAATACTTCATAAGACCAATAAAAAAAAAAACATTTTTAGTGAATTGTTGGCCTTCTGGAAAGTATGTTCATTTACTGTATATGTACTCAATACTTGGTAGGGGCTCTTTTTGCTTTAATTACTGCCTCAATTCGGCGTGGCATGGAGGTGATCAGTTTGTGGCACTGCTGAGGTGGTATGGAAGCCCAGGTTTCTTTGACAGTGGCCTTCAGCTCATCTGCATTGTTGGGTCTGGTGTCTCTCATCTTCCTCTTGATAATACCCCATAGATTCTCTATGGGGTTCAGGTCTGGTGAGTTTGCTGGCCAGTCAAGCACACCAACACCATGGTCATTTAACCAACATTTGGTGTTTTTGGCAGTGTGGGCAGGTGCCAAGTCCTGCTGGAAAATGAAATCAGCATCTCCATAAAGCTTGTCAGCAGAAGGAAGCATGAAGTGCTCTAAAATGTCCTGGTAGATGGCTGCGTTGACTGTGGACTTCAGAAAACACAATGGACCAACACCAGCAGATGAAATGGCAGCCCAATTCATCACTGACTTTGGAAACTTCACACTGGGCTTCAAGCAGCTTGGATTCTGTTCCTCTCCAGTCTTCCTCCAGACTCTGGGACCTTGATTTCCAAATGAAATGCAAAATTTACTTTTATCTGAAAAGAGGACTTTGGACCACTGAGCAACAGTCCAGTTTTTTTCTCCTTAGCCCAGGTAAGATGCTTCTGACATTGTTTCTGTTTCAGAAGTGGCTTGGTAGCCCTTTTCCTGAAGACGTCTGAGCGTGGTGACTCTTGATCACTGACTCCAGCTTCAGTCCACTCCTTGTGAAGCTCTCCCAAGTGTTTGAATCAGCTTTGTTTGACAGTATTCTCAAGCTTGTGGTCATCCCTGTTGCTCATGCACCTTTTCCTACCCCATTTCTTCCTTCCAGTCAACCTTTCACTTAATATGCTTTGATACAGCACTCTGTGAACAGCCAACCATTCAGTAATGACCTTCTGTGACTTACCCTCTTTGTGGAGGGTGTCAATGATTGTCTTCTGGACAACTGTCAGATCAGCAGTCTTCCCCATGATTGTATAGGCTATTGTGTAACCATTTTGAAGGTTCAGGAAACCTTTGCAGGTGTTTTGAGTTGATTAGCTGATTGGCATGTCACCATATTCTAATTTGTTGAGATAGTGAATTGGTGGGTTTTTGTTAAATGTGAGCCAAAATCAAAACAATTAAAAGAACCAAAGACTTAAACTACTTCAGTCTGTGTGCATTGAATTTATTTAATACATAAGTTTCACAATTTGAGTTGAGTTAGTGAAATAAATGAACTTTTCCACGACATTCTAATTCATTGAGATGCACCTGTACATTTGATATGACTAAATATTATTCAATTGTAAAAAAATTCCAAGATCAGTTCCCTCTTTACGTAGGCCTAGTATTTTCATCGGGTCAATCGTAGAAAAATCTGATTGGTTGATAACTTTTGACGTTTAATCCAGGTGTGAAAAGAATTAATATCTAGCGCAAGAGCACGGATAGATTTGCGCGTGCACATGACAAAGTTTTAGCGCGCACACGCACACTTTGAGCGAGAGGAGAGACACGTTTTACGTCCGGTTTTGTGCAGAGCAAAGGAAATCCGCGCGCGACCGGAGAGATTCGCGCTCGCGCATTATATTTATCTACTTTCGCGCTACAAAAATGCGCTCTCGACATTTGGCAGTAAAATAACGCCATATTGAAGTGGATTCTTCCCAGAACTGTGCAAGCTTACAAATGTTTCAGTCTGTAGCTGCTGGTGTCCTCAAGAAGTGTGACTTGAGATCGGGTCAAACACAAAAGTCTTAGCCAGGGGTGTGTGTGTGTGTGTGTGTGTGTGTGTGTGTGTGTGTGTGTGTGTGTGGTTGTGGGAGGGGATCATTTATGAAGAGTTAGATATTTTGAAGACCAGTGCTATCTGACACACTTTTTAAATAAAATATTCATCAGGGGAGATATCTTTTGAAAGTGTTGTTTGTCTATATGTAGTTTATAATTATAATTATATATATTCTCTTTGCTAGTTTTGACTAAACACAACTATTGAACAGTTCCACTGTTGCCCAGGAAAAGATACACATCATACCTCATAACACACGCTGACTTTTTGGAGGGCATTAATCACTATTGGTAGAGATACTGCTAGAGAAACCACTTCTCCTGATACACCAGTAAAGGACCAGGTCATAATTTCTGTGAAATAATATGGAAAGAATGAAACTGAGAATGCCTTCAAATTATAAAACATCCATAGATATGTTCTCTAATAGCTCTGTCAAAAATAATATGGCCAGCTATATTTGAGTTCACTAATATTAAGACTATTTTGAGGCTGTTTTGTGAAACTTCCCTGGCTCAGTCCCTCCCTCCAGCACCTTAACTACCGGTCATTAATATATGAAAGGTCTGACGGCCACCAGTCCTCACAACCAGCACTGTTTCAACTGTATATGTCCATGAAACTTCACAGATTCCTGTATATGTCCGTGTACACTGGAGTACATGGGTATTTCTGGAAATTCACTGTTCTGTGTAACATGGCTCAGGTAATTTCCTCATACATCCGGCAAACCTGAAATTACACAGCAGTTTACCATGCCCAGATATTACCGGATTTTTTGACTTTTTTCATGCAGTTAAACTATATCACGCTCGGAAGCTTGCTGTTTTTCCGAATATGAGCAGTCATGTCCACGTATGAATACTTCAATATTGCATTGAGAATTTAAGTACGTTTTATTTTTAAATTATTATATTTAATACATATCAGCATTAAATATTCACACATTCAATTTCATCCATGACTTTTGAAGATAAAAATTACTTTGCTATGCTGTCATACATGCTATATGAGATACAATAACGTTAAAAATATTATTTAATTTTACATTTACATTTTATAAGAGTTTTACATTTACATTTAGTCATTTAGCAGACACTTATTAAAAATGACTTATAAATGAGGACAACAGAAGCATTTTTTTTTCAGTTTTATTGTTAGAATAACTGTAGCTTTCTAATGCATATGTTGCACTGAAAATTCACAAACATTGACAAAATCACTTGTGTGAAAATTAATATAAAACATGAAAAAAAAAGTATCATGTAAAATACAAATATTAGTAAAATATGAAACAAATGATGTCAGTTGATAAATAAAGAGTTAGCGACCACTAAACACTGTGATCTGTTTTCAGCAAAGGAATGAGCTCTTCTAGTGTTTATGGGGGTTTAATATCTCCACACAGCAGACAGATATGATCCTGATATCGTAATGTTCATGTCAGTCGCTGTGAAGGACTGTTTTCCAGTCGTCTGGCCCTCGTAGGCTGAATGGAAGCCGCTTCTGTCGTCGCCATTTTGCCCTTCGGTTCTTAAACCACACCTACAACAAACACAGAGTCGCTATTTATATTGACTTTCAGCATTAATTGGGTTTGCACTTGGCAGCTGCTGTTGTATGGAGAAGAGCATCTTTAAATATAAATAAATATTTATAAACAGCACATTTTGGAAGCCAGGACTTTGCATCTCACAATTCTGACTTTACATCTCGCAATTCTAACTTCACATCATGCAATTCTGACTTTGCAATTCTGACTTTACGTCTCACAATTCTGACTTTTCATCTCGCAATTCTGACTTTACGTCTTGCGATTTGGACTTTACGTCTCACAATTCTGACTTTATATCTTGCAATTCTGACTTTATATCTCACAATTCTGACTTTATATCTCACAATTCTGACTTTACGGCTTGCAATTTGGACTTTACGTCTCACAATTCTGACTTTATATCTTGCAATTCTGACTTTTCATCTCACAATTCTGACTTTACGGCTTGCAATTTGGACTTTACGTCTCACAATTCTGACTTTATATCTTGCAATTCTGACTTTATATCTCACAATTCTGACTTTTCATCTCACAATTCTGACTTTATGTCTTGCGATTTGGACTTTACGTCTCACAATTCTGACTTTATATTTCACAATTCTGACTTTTCATCTCAAAATTCTGACTTTACATCTTGAGATTTGGACTTTACATCTCACAATTCTGACTTTATATCTTGCAATTCTGACTTTACGTCTCACAATTCTGACTTTACATCTCGGAATTCTCACTTTATATCTTGCAATTCTGACTTTACACCTCACAATTCTGACTTTACATCTTGCGATTTGGACTTTACGTCTCACAATTCTGACTTTATATCTTGCAATTCTGACTTTACATCTCACAATTCTGACTTTACGTCTCACAATTCTGACTTTACGTCTCACAGTTCTGACTTTACATCTCGCAATTCTGACTTTACATCTCGCAATTCTGACTTTACATCTCGCAATTCTGACTTTATATCTTGCAATTCTGACTTTATATCTCACGATTCTGACTTTATAATTCTGACTTTACATCTCACAATTCTGACTTTACATCTCGCAATTCTGACTTTACAATTCTGACTTTACATCTTGCGATTTGGAATTTACATCTCGCAATTCTGACTTTACATCTCACAATTCTGACTTTACAATTTTGACTTTACATCTTGCGATTTGGACTTTACGTCTCACAATTCTCACTTTATTTCTTGCAATTGTGACTTTACATCTCACAATTCTGACTTTACGTCTTGCGATTTGGGCTTTACGTCTCACATTTCTGACTTTACATCTCACAATTCTCACTTTATATCTTGCAATTCTGACTTTACAATTCTGACTTTACGTCTCACAATTCTGACTTTATAATTCTGACTTTACATCTCACAATTCTGACTTTACATCTCGCAATTCTGACTTTACAATTCTGACTTTACATCTTGCGATTTGGACTTTACATCTCGCAATTCTGACTTTACATCTTGCCATTCTGACTTTACATCTCGCAATTCTGACTTTATATCTTGCAATTCTGACTTTATATCTCACCATTCTGACTTTATAATTCTGACTTTACATCTCACAATTCTGACTTTACATCTCACAATTCTGACTTTACATCTCGCAATTCTGACTTTACAATTCTGACTTTACATCTTGCGATTTGGAAATTACATCTCGCAATTCTGACTTTACATCTCACAGTTCTGACTTTACAATTTTGACTTTACATCTTGCGATTTGGACTTTACGTCTCACAATTCTCACTTTATTTCTTGCAATTGTGACTTTACATCTCACAATTCTGACTTTACGTCTTGCGATTTGGGCTTTACGTCTCACATTTCTGACTTTACATCTCACAATTCTCACTTTATATCTTGCAATTCTGACTTTACAATTCTGACTTTACGTCTCACAATTCTGACTTTACATCTCGCAATTCTCACTTTATATCTTGCAATTCTGACTTTACATCTCACAATTCTGACTTTACATCTCGCAATTCTGACTTTATAATTCTGACTTTACATCTCACAATTCTGACTTTATATCTCGCAATTCTGACTTTACCTCTCACAATTCTGACTTTACAATTCTGACTTTACATCTTGCGATTTGGACTTTACATCTCGCAATTCTGACTTTAAATCTCACAATTCTGACTTTACAATTCTGACTTTATATCTTGCGATTTGGACTTTACATCTCGCAATTCTGACTTTAAATCTCACAATTCTGACTTTACAATTCTGACTTTACATCTTGCGATTTGGACTTTACATCTCGCAATTCTGACTTTACATCTCGCAATTCTGACTTTACATCTCACAATTCTGACTTTACAATTCTGACTTTACATCTTGCGATTTGGACTTTATGTCTCACAATTCTCACTTTATATCTTGCAATTCTGACTTTACATCTCACAATTCTGACTTTACATCTCACAATTCTGACTTTACGTCTCACAATTCTGACTTTACGTCTCACAATTCTGACTTTACATCTCACAATTCTCACTTTATATCTTGCAATTCTGACTTTACGTCTCACAATTCTGACTTTACAATTCTGACTTTACATCTTGCGATTTGGACTTTACATCTCGCAATTCTGACTTTAAATCTCACAATTCTGACTTTACAATTCTGACTTTATATCTTGCGATTTGGACTTTACATCTCGCAATTCTGACTTTAAATCTCACAATTCTGACTTTACAATTCTGACTTTACATCTTGCGATTTGGACTTTACATCTCGCAATTCTGACTTTACATCTCGCAATTCTGACTTTACATCTCACAATTCTGACTTTACAATTCTGACTTTACATCTTGCGATTTGGACTTTATGTCTCACAATTCTCACTTTATATCTTGCAATTCTGACTTTACATCTCACAATTCTGACTTTACATCTCACAATTCTGACTTTACGTCTCACAATTCTGACTTTACGTCTCACAATTCTGACTTTACATCTCACAATTCTCACTTTATATCTTGCAATTCTGACTTTACGTCTCACAATTCTGACTTTACGTCTCACAATTCTGACTTTACATCTCACAATTCTCACTTTATATCTTGCAATTCTGACTTTACATCTCACAATTCTGACTTTACGTCTTGCGATTTGGACTTTACACCTCACAATTCTGACTTTATATCTCACAATTCTGACTTTACAATTCTGACTTTACATCTTGCGATTTGGACTTTACGTCTCACAATTCTCACTTTATATCTTGCAATTCTGACTTTACATCTCACAATTCTGACATTACGTCTCACAATTCTGACTTTACATCTCACAATTCTCACTTTATATCTTGCAATTCTGACTTTTCATCTCGCAATTATAACTTTACATCTCACAATTCTGACTTTACATCTCGCAATTCTGACTTCACAATTCTGATTTCACAATTCTGACTTTACGTATTGCAATTCTGACTTTATATCTCGCAATTCTGACTTCACATTTCTGACTTCGCAATTCTAACTTTACGTTTTGCAATTCTGACTTTATATCTCACAATTCTGACTTTACATCTCGCAATTCTGACTTCCCAATTCTGACTTTGCAATTCTGACATTTTATGTCGCAATTCTGACCTTACATCTCGCAATTCTGACATTTTATGTTGCAATTCTGACTTTAGATCCAACAATTCTGACTTTACGTCTCACAATCTGACTTTATATTTTGAAACTCTGACTTTATATCTTGCAATTCTGATTTTACATCTTGCAATTCTTACTTTACATATCACAATTCTGAGTTTGCAATTTTGACTTTACATCTCGCAATTCTTACTTTACATATCACAATTCTGACTTTGCAATTCTGATTTTACATCTCGCAATTCTGACTTTACAGCTCACAATTCTGAATTATGAGATAAAAAGTTTTTTTTTTTTTTTTTTAATCCCAGAATAAGAAAGATTCTCCACTGAACCATCAAGTGTACAGGATTGGAACAACTTTAAGTCAAGTTTAATTTTTAAAATATGTTTTTGTGTGAAATATGACATGATTATTTAGATTGGTGTTCTGGTGTGGTGGATCACCTCGACTCTCTCCTCGCGTAGGTGTGTTCTCTGGGCCAGCTGCTCGCGGGTGTTGATGTCTGGATACTGGTTCTGTCTGAACAGATCCTCCAGAGCGTCCAGCTGCTCTTCTGTGAAGATGGTGCGGTGACGCCGAACCCTCCTCTGAACATGACTGAAGCTTTCCCTGCCATGAGCTTCTGCACTCAAGCATGTCTCTGCAAACACCTGCTTACCCCAAACTACATGACAGGCTGACAGCAACAAAAAACACAAAAATCAGCATCAGCCTGAGATGAGATTAAATACAGAGAATATAATCAAACATATTGAGAACAAGTCTGGTCATGTTCCACCCCAAAATCAAACCAGCAGAACATTATTTTCAACTAAAACAGGTATTATTCTAATTAACTAAAAAAAAAAAAAGTTTGTTACCTGAAACAAACTAAAATATAAAAATGTAAACATTTTTTTTATTTCAGTTACAAAATTTCTATTTATGAAAATAACTAAAACTAAATCTGAAATAAAAAATAATAAAAAAATATATATAGACATATATAAAACAAAATCTACTAAAAATGGCAAAATTACACAACAAAATTTCTAAAATGAAAACTGAAAATGTAAAATTAAAAATTGGTTCAAAATGTTAATAAAACTCAATGATAAATATCTCAATGATACTAAAATAACACTCAACTTAAAAAAAAAAAACATTTTAGTTACTTGAAATAAAATAAACATAAACTGAAATAAAATAAAAGGCAATTTTTTAAAATTCAATTTTAGCTAGTTGCCAAGGAAACATTTCTGATTTTCATTTAGTTTAACTTGATGTACTAAAATGACTAAAATTAAAATTAATAAAAGCTAAAAAGCTTAAACAAATACTAATATAAATGACAAAATGCACAATAAAAATACTAAAAATTTTAACTAAAATGAAAATGGACAATATAAAATAATAGTTGTTATTAGGTAATAGTAAAATGTTAATAAAAATACAATAACATTTAAAATAATAAAAAAAAACACTGATTTACACCACAAATTCATTAAATAAAAAATATTAAAATCTTGTAATGTAAAAAAAAAACAATATATATATATATATATATATATATATATATATATATAAAATCTTCACATTCATTTTCAAGTGTTATGGTGGTTTTCTTATACTTCCTTCATGCTTACATGAAAATATTTTATACTATTACCTTTGCTGTATCACACTGAAGAAAATCACAATTAAAAACAGAGCAAAAAGTAACAGTCATGGAAACAATACCAAACATTTTTGAGATCTTTTGTGTTTTTCCTCAAAGATAAGGCAACTTCAGCCAGAAGTCTTAATTTGCTCTTTCACTGAATCAGATGTCATTAGAGACTCTGCTTTTCTATATGTGACATTATTTGTCTGAAGGAGTGAAAGCGGTCTTACTGGCAGCTGAGTGCAGAATCTCTCCGCAGTGAGAACAGAAGCAGCAGTTCATGCAGGCGTTCATCTGATTCATCGATTCAATATTCGCTGTAGATTCAGGGGCCAGTTTCTCCTCACAGGCTCCTGGGGCCGAAGGCTTCTCAGAGCTGGGGATCTTGTTGTTTTCTGCACTCAGAATGCGGTCGATAGTGAAGGCAGAGCTCTTCTTGTCCATGGCATTTGCAGCTGGTTCTGAGCCAGAATGCTGTCGGGTTTAGAGCAGAAGACGTTCATATAGAGCTCTCCTGTCTGTGTCAAACCCCCATTTACCAAATAGATTAAAAGCAAGGAGACAAAACATAATCCCTCTATACAGCCGGGGGAAAAAATTTATAAAGTGGCTGAAAAATCCCAGCTAATCTGGGCAGTTTTGTGAAGGTGTTAGTGAGCGCTGGAGATTGAGGTAATCTGGCTTTAGCTGACAAGAAATCAGATTTCACTGTATCAAATGAGATGTACAGAGAGGCAGAAAGCCTCATTGTTGTGCTGAAAGATAAATGCTCAGCATTATGTGCTTTGATTCTGCTGGATGTCGACAGAGAGCATAAAGGTCTCTCAGAGGTTCGGCTTTGGCTTGTGCATTTGCATGAGATTTACTTCATATCACACCTGTTAAACCCTCCAGATCCAAGCATTCACACTGATCGGGTGTTTTCTTTTCTTATTTATTTATTTTTATTTATTTATTGCGGATTGTACAACTCAAGACGTAAGATGCAACCACCAGGATGAACACAAAGTAAATATATGTATATTAAAATAATTACATTACATTTAATATACATATGTACACTGAACAGAGAAAATGTTACTTAAATTAACATTAACTGAAATAAAATAAAGTGCAAAATATCTTGTTTCAGCTAGTTACCAATTTAGCATTTCTCTTTTTAATTTATTTTATTTAAAATAACTAAAATGAAAACTGAAATAAATATTTAAACTAATAAATGCTATTTGGACAAATAAAAAAATGAATAAATAAACAAAAACCTAATAAAAATGACAAAACACAAGAAAACTACTAAAACTTTAACTAAAATGAAAATATAAATTTAATGGAATGGAAACTAATAAAATTAAATATAATGGAAAATATTAGAGTTCAAAATATTAAGAAAAACTATAAGAAAATTAACACATTCAATAAATTTATATATATATATATATATATATATATATATATATATATATATATATATATATATATTTTTTTTTTTTTTTTTTTTTTTTTTTTTTTTTGCTGTATGTATATTTCCATTAAAAAAACATTTTTTTTTCTTTACTTGAAGCTCTGAAATATTTTCACAGACTCACATAGAAATTTATTAAATGAGGGCTATACGCTTTTTGATATTTAAAACCAAGTTTACAACATCAGAGAAAATCATAACATCAGCAATATCTTTCTTTTTTATTGCTTATCATACCCCCGGTTTCATAGACAAGGCTTAAGCCTAGTCTTAGACTAAAATGTAAGTCTTAGCTGTTTCAACTGAAATAAACTTGCACTGAATATATCAGTGCCTTTGTTTTGTCTCAAGATGCACCCCAGTAATGTTTTTTTCTAAGCATGTTCATAAAAATTACTTAAATGTCCTAATTGAACTATGGCCTAATCCTGGCTTAGTCTAAGCCCTGTCTGTGAAACCAGGCCATAATGTTTAGTTTTTGGGTGAACTTTTGAAAAAAAACTTTATAATAATTAAACACAACCACAAATGGCCAGATATTTGCTTAATTAGTTGCTAAATTTAACCGATGATGTGTGATTGCTGGTTGATTCAACTCATTCTGGTCAGAACATGTTATATATTTATAGGCTGCGATGCTAAAAATCAAGCTATATCTTAATTTCATGTGTGTAAACAGCAGAAACACTTGAGCGATGTCTTGACTCCGTCTTATCACTGAAACACAGTCACTCAATGTCGCATTTTTGACAAAAAGGCCACGCTATTGTACATGCTCCATTCATTCTCAACAAATCCTTTGTAATCATACACGTCCGTATATACACGCGCTTTTCATCAAGGAATTAATGGATTTTCAAAATCTGTCTTAAGCCACACAGATAAGAAGAATCAAAAGCAGAGACAAATAGACAGCGTCTGTCTGCTGACTGAGATCCATTACTTTACATCATGCTGATTGGGATTGATGAATGTGCATTTATTTACAACGTGTTATTAATTACAATTCTGTGTAATTAAACACTGAAGTCTGTGTTTGTGCATGTCTTTCTCCATTTCGGTTTCATTGCTTTATAGCTGTGGATGAAAATGAAAGCTAAAAATTCATAAATGCATAGTAAAAGCAAAGAAACTTCTGTTCCCTGTTGATATTTTCACTCGTACTGCGTCATAAGACGCTTGTATGGGAAAAACTCCTTTTTTCCTCTTCAACTGAAGCCTTTTCAATCACCCAGTGAAACTGCACGTCCATTGGTTCGTGCAATGCTATTAAAACGAACCAATGGCTCGGCGGCTGCGACGAGCGAGCCTATGGCTGAGCAGCCCGCCATAGCCCGCCAAAACGGGCGGGGACTGTGGCTATACAGTGGGTACGGAAAGTATTCAGATCCCCTTAAATTTTTCACTCTTTGTTATATTGCAGCCATTTGCTAAAATCATTTAAGTTCATTTTTTTCCTCATTAATGTACACACAGCACCCCATATTGACAGAAAAACACAGAATTGTTGACATTTTTGCAGATTTACTAAAAAAGAAAAACTGAAATATCACATGGTCCTAAGTATTCAGACCCTTTGCTGTGACACTCATATATTTAACTCAGGTGCTGTCCATTTCTTCTGATCATCCTTGAGATGGTTCTACACCTTCATTTGAGTCCAGCTGTGTTTGATTATACTGATTGGACTTGATTAGGAAAGCCACACACCTGTCTATATAAGACCTTACAGCTCACAGTGCATGTCGAGCAAATGAGAATCATGAGGTCAAAGGAACTGCCTGAAGAGCTCAGAGACAGAATTGTGGCAAGGCACAGATCTGGCCAAGGTTACAAAAAAATTTCTGCTGCACTTAAGGTTCCTAAGAGCACAGTGGCCTCCATAATCCTTAAATGGAAGACGTTTGGGACGACCAGAACCCTTCCTATAGAACTGGCCGTCCGGCCAAACTGAGCTATCGGGGGAGAAGAGCCTTGGTGAGAGAGGTAAAGAAGAACCCAAAGATCACTGTGGCTGAGCTCCAGAGATGCAGTCGGGAGATGGGAGAAAGTTGTAGAAAGTCAACCATCACTGCAGCCCTCCACCAGTCGGGGCTTTATGGCAGAGTGGCCCGACGGAAGGCTCTCCTCAGTGCAAGACACATGAAAGCCCGCATGAAGGACTCCAAGATGGTGAGAAATAAGATTCTCTGGTCTGATGAGACCAAGATAGAACTTTTTGGCCTTAATTCTAAGCGGTATGTGTGGAGAAAACCAGGCACTGCTCATCACCTGTCCAATACAGTCCCAACAGTGAAGCATGGTGGTGGCAGCATCATGCTGTGGGGGTGTTTTTCAGCTGCAGGGACAGGACGACTGGTTGCAATCGAGGGAAAGATGAATGCGGCCAAGTACAGGGATATCCTGGACGAAAACCTTCTCCAGAGTGCTCAGGACCTCAGACTGGGCCGAAGGTTTACCTTCCAACAAGACAATGACCCTAAGCACACAGCTAAAATAACGACGGAGTGGCTTCACAACAACTCCGTGACTGTTCTTGAATGGCCCAGCCAGAGCCCTGACTTAAACCCAATTGAGCATCTCTGGAGAGACCTAAAAATGGCTGTCCACCAACGTTTACCATCCAACCTGACAGAACTGGAGAGGATCTGCAAGGAGGAATGGCAGAGGATCCCCAAATCCAGGTGTGAAAAACTTGTTGCATCTTTCCCAAAAAGACTCATGGCTGTATTAGATCAAAAGGGTGCTTCTACTAAATACTGAGCAAAGGGTCTGAATACTTAGGACCATGTGATATTTCAGTTTTTCTTTTTTAATAAATCTGCAAAAATGTCAACAATTCTGTGTTTTTCTGTCAATATGGGGTGCTGTGTGTACATTAATGAGGAAAAAAAATGAACTTAAATGATTTTAGCAAATGGCTGCAATATAACAAAGAGTGAAAAATTTAAGGGGGTCTGAATACTTTCCGTACCCACTGTATAAGCGGCCGCTTCGCCGCCGCATCTCAGATTTCTTCTCTTCAGCGACGAAGCTTCTTCTTCGTTGACTCTTCGCTGAAGCCGAGATTCGCCGTTGAAATGCCTCAGCAGCCGGATTGGACCTTTTGCAGCGCTCAGCTCGCAGATCCCGGTCTATCCCCTGCCGCCATCCGGCTACTATCTAAAAGAGCTTCACAATAGAGCAAATTTTGACAGCGTTGTTTCAAATGCCGCGCCATCATTGTAAGACGTGCAGGACTCCCCTGCACGCTGATGACGGTCACGCTGAGTGTGTGTCATGCTTGGGGAAATCCCACGCTGAAGCTGCGCTCAGCGGGACTCACTGATCTCATTGCAAGAGTTTCAGTCTTGACTCCGCCCCTCATTCCCTCCCGTCTTCTTCCTCCCAGGGACCTGCGAGGAAAAGACAGCGGTGCAGAGGATTCGAGCGGCCGGAGACGAGCGAGCGCACATCAGCTCAATGCCCGTGTGCCTCGCCGTCACCGCAGAGAGAGGATTCGCCGGTCCTCTTCACTCAACCTGATCAGCATCCCTCCGCGGCTGCGAGCGACATGATCTCGTTCGGTGGGAGTGACGATGAGATGGATGACAGCCTTTCTCTGGTGGCTTTAGATGGAGGAGTTATCGGGGCTCGGTGTCTGACCCCGCCCTCTTGCCGCCGTCCTCTTCACGCAGCGCCAGACCCAGAACGGACGAGGAGCTCATGTGATGACTAAGGCTGTAAGTGAGCTCGGGCTCGAGTGGTCTCCGGCTGAGGAGCTGTCTTGCAGCAGGCTGGACGAGTGGTTTCTCCCAGGGCGCCAGCAAGCCCCCTGCCAAGGCTCGTCCCCTTTCTTCCCCGAAGTCCACGACAAGCTCACTAAATCATGGCGCGCCCCCTACTCGTCTTGCATCCGTCCTTCTGCTTCCTCTGCCCTCACCTCCGTTCACGGCGCTGAAGAGAAGGGATACAAGCACCTGCCCCCTCTGGATGAGTCCGTGGCCACGCATCTCTCCCCGCCCACAGCTATCGGATGGAAAGCGAGGGCGAGCCATCCGTCCAAGCCATGCAGAGCTACGTCTGCACTCGCTGGATGCGCCTACTCAGCAGCTGGACAAGCGGCTTCGGCGCTGGACTCTATGGCTGTGCTCCAGGTCTTCCAGGCCAAGATGCTCGCCAGTGAGGAGACCGGTCTCGATGCAGCTTCACTCAGGGACCTGAGGAGCGCGACGGACCTGGCCCTGCGCACCACCAAAGCCACCGCCCAGGCTATCGGGCGGTCGATGTCCAGCTTGGTAGTGTTGGAACAGCCACCTTTGGCTCACGTTGA
Organism: Spinibarbus caldwelli; assembly: GCA_039654775.1. Lineage (NCBI taxonomy): Eukaryota > Metazoa > Chordata > Actinopteri > Cypriniformes > Cyprinidae > Spinibarbus > Spinibarbus caldwelli. Next base: position 135,013 of record CM077223.1, on the reverse strand, counting down.
CGGAGATGAAAGAGGCGGATAAAGTTCCCTTCCTCGACGCTCCAGTCTCGTCGAACAGCCTGTTCGGGCCAGCTGTGGAGGGCTTTGCGGAGCGTTTTACGGAGGCTTAGAAGTCGTCTCAAGCGATGCGACACTTCCTCCCAAAATGCGCCAGCTCTTCTGCTGCTTCTAGTCGCCCCAAGCCTGCGCCGACTCAGCAGCCCGCCAAGCCAACGCCGGCCACTCCCGAGCCCGACCTCCTAAGGATCGGCAGGATAGAGGGCATTCCTGCTCGGCAAGACGCTACCCCTTCCCGAAGCCCAAGGACCCGGCCCAAGATCGCCTTGGATCCGGCGCCTCAGAAGTCCTCCTGATCAGCCAGGCAGGAAGAGGAGGGGCCCGAGTCTCGCAACCGCCGGACCACCCCGCAAGCAGCCTCTAATGTGCCTCTTGTCACCCCGCTCAGCGCTGGGTTCAGAGGGAAGTGTGTTATTGGTTCCCCACGGGCCCACTCTAGCGCCCGGGCGTCCAACCGCTGTGATAGCGGACAAAATAAAACACATACATTTTCAAAAAGAGAGCAAATATCCTCTTCTGCCTACCATAAGCATCCTGCCCTTATGCAGCCAGTCTTTAGAGCCTATTCATCCTCTTGCCACACGGGCCGAGGCCTGGCAGGCCAACCCCGGTGTGTCAGAATGGGTAATGGCTATGATAAGACGAGGTTATTCACTCCAATTCGCTCGAAGACCACCACGCTTCCGCGGTGTGGTCGCCACCACAGTGCGCAGCGAGGACGCTCAAGTCCTGCGCGCAGAGGTGATGAATCTGCTGGTAAAGGGAGCCATAGAAGTCGTTCCTCCAGCCCAGAGCGAGTCAGGCTTCTACAGCCGCTCCTTCCTCGTTCCCAAAAAAGACAGCGGCCTGCGACCTATTCTAGATCTCAGACTCCTGAATCGCCCTGGTAAAAAGGTCGTTCAGGTTGATCACATTGAAGCAGATCCTCTCACAAATATGCCCAGGGCACTGGTTCATGTCACTGGATCTGAAAGACGCATACTTTCACATCCAGGTAGCCCCCCATCACAGACGATTCTTGAGATTCACATTCGAGAGGGTGGCATATCAATACAGGGTCCTTCCGTTTGGGCTGTCCCTGGCTCCCCGCACTTTTACACGATGCATGGATGCGGCTCTCTCCCCTCTGCGACAGATGGGAATCGGCATCCTCAACTACCTCGACGACTAGCTCATTCTGGCCCAGTCAAGAGGCAGTTTCAACATTGAACAAGACCCTCCTCCTCAGCCACTTAGATTGCCTGGGGCTCAGGGTCAACTTTGCCAAGAGCGTACTGTCACCCAGCCAACGAGTGTCATTCCTGGGGACAGTTATCGACTCAGTGCAGATGACAGCAACTGTCTCAGCGGAACGAGCCATGACTATTCAGTGCTGCGCGGCCACCTTCAAGGAAGGGACCGCTCACCCGCTCAAGGCCTTCCAGAAAATGCTGGGCCTTATGGCAGCAGCTTCGCCAGTACTTCAGTTGGGCCTGCTTCACATGCGACCCATCCAGTTTTGGCTGAAGAAGAGGGTTCCTTCCGCAGCTTGGCGTCACGGTCGCCATCGCATAACGGTGACTCGGGCCTGTGTATCAGCCCTGGCCCGTTGGAGGGATCCCCTCTGGCTGAAGCAGGGTGTGATCTTAGACACGGCGCACAGAAGGAAGGTTGTCACGACAGATGCTTCCAACAAGCGTTGGGGAGCACTGTGCGAAGGCAAACCGACCTTCGGTCTTTGGTCCGAAGAAGAGTCAGGTCTGCACATCAACTGCCTAGAGATGCTAGCAATGTGCCGTGCCTGTCAATTCTTCCTGCCGGACATAAAGGGACACCATGTGCTAATATGCTCAGACAGCAGGTCCGTGGTGTCATACATAAATCACCAGGGCGGCCTCATCTCGAAGCGTCTCTGCACGCTGGTGAGCAACCTTCTTGTTTGGGCTCAGACCAATCTGCACTCACTGAAGGCGACGCATGTGCCGGGCAAAATTAACCAAGGAACGGACATGTTGTCGAGGAACAACGTCTCCTCAGAAGAATGGACGCTCCACCCACTCGCGGTTCAGAAAATCTGGGAAGTCTTTGGTAGAGCTCGAGTAGACCCCTTCGCCTCCGAAGACAACTCTCATTGCCCAACCTTTTTCACGAAGAGCACGGATGCCCTGACCCACGAGTGGCCCAGCCTCCTGCTCTATGCGTTCCCTCCAATCGCTCTGCTACCGCATGTACTCAGACGAGTCAGGGAACAACGGCACAAGCTTCTTCTAATAGCCCCCCTCTGGAGGAACCAGCCGTGGGTGTCGGAGTTATTCCAGCTGCTCGAAGCAGTCCCGTGGCCCATTCCCTTGAAACGGGACCTCCTCTCTCAAGCGAACGGCATGCTGTGGCATCCGCGGCCCGAGTTATGGGCCCTGCATGTTTGGCTCCGCTCAACGGGAGCCTTTCGACCTCCCAGAGCATGTCTTAAACACTATGGCAGAAGCTAGAGCCCCGTCTACCAGACGCCTCTATGCTCTGAAATGGTCTATTTTCTCATCTTGGTGTCAAGACCGTGACTTAGATCCGGTTACCTCTGATGTATCAGTGGTTCTTTCATATCTGCAGGAGATGCTGGATAAACAGCGTTCCTCATCCACCATCAAAGTTTACGCGGCAGCCATAGCGGCTTTCCATGCCCCTATTGCTTGCCGATCGGTGGGCAGGAATAGTGCGGTGGTCCAGTTTATACGAGGCGCCAGGAGAATTAACCCCCCACGTCCTCGTACAGTTCCACCTTGGGACTTACCAACCGTACTAATGGCCTTGAAAGGCCCCCCGTTTGAACCATTGCAAACCACGAGCCTCAGATCACTCTCATTTAAAACCGCCCTGCTATTAGCGCTGGCATCGGTTAAGAGAGTAGGAGACCAACAGGCCCTTTCCATCAACCCTGCTTGCCTGGAATTTGGGCCTAACGACTCCAAGGTCGTCCTGAAACCAAGGCTGGGTTATGTACCTAAGGTGCTCTCCAGTCCGTTCAGAGCCCAGGTCATAGCGCTTTCCCCTTCAACGGATGACCAGTAATTATCCCTGCTCTTCCCCGTCGGGTCCCTGAGGGTGTACATTGAGCGTTCTGCCTCATACAGGAGATCAGAACAGCTTTTTGTCAGCTTCGGTAACCGCGCTAAAGGCTGGCTGGTCCTCGCTGTCCACATTTGTAAGGTTTTACAACCTGGACGTCCCTGCCTTACAGGCCAGAGTCCTTTCTGCTTAGTTTGCTGCCTCCAGCTAGTTTAGCAGTCTTATGGGTTCACTTGACCAGCATTGTTCAAGTCCCTCCTTCACCTGGACGGTCCATATTATATGGATACCAGGTATAAACTATAGGGGACGACACCCAGGTCACGGATGACCCTGATGGCTCAGCCTGTGCTTGGTGTATTCCATTGACTCCCCTGGGTCTTCTCCCATGGGAGTCTTGGTTTTGAGTCGTTCCCCATCATAGCACGGCGTGATTGTACTGGTTCCCATATAAGCATCTTACGACGCAGTACGAGTGAAAATATCGACAGGGAACGTACTCGGTTACTTTCGTAACCTTGGTTCCCTTAGATATGGGAATGAGTACTGCGTTCCTGGCTGTGCTATGAGCTGCACGCCTCAGTCGCTTCATTCGAAGAAATCTGAGATGTGGCGGCGAAGCCACAGTCTTATATAGCCACAGTCCCTGCCCGTTTTGGCGGGCTGCTCAGCCATAGGCTTGCTCATCGCCGCCGCCGAGCCATTGGTTCGTTTTTATAGCACTGCACAAACCAATGGACGTGCAGTTTCACTGCATGATTGAAAAGGCTTCAGTTGAAGAGGAAAAAAGGAGTTTTTCCCATACAAGCGTCTTACGATGCAGTACTCGTTCCCATATCTAAGGGAACCGAGGTTACGAAAGTAACCGAGTACATTAACCAGAATGTTTCTGCTCTTGAGCCCTTGGTTTCTGTTTGCAGATGGTGAAGAAACGTTCCTCACTGAAGTTGCTTGATGAATGTCCAGAATGAGCAGATCTGGACAAAGAGGCTCTGATATATTATAGATAATTCCCCAACTTACATTTGTCTTATTATTTCGCATTTATTTCATTTGAGATCATCAGGGAGCTTCACTGTTAAAAAATAAAGCTGTTCCCATGAAGAACATTTAACATCCTTGGAAACTTTCCATTGGTTCTTAATGGATAAAGTTTCTTTAGATTATTAAAATGCTTCTTTTAATAAATGGTTAATGAAAGGTTCTTTAGAGAACCAGAAAAACGTATCGAAAACCCCTGATTGAAAACTTTTAAGAGTGTACTCTATGTTTTTATGAATATAAATATGTTATTAATTCCAGGTCCATTACTGGCTCTTTTTTTTTACGTTTTTTTGTTTGTTTGTTTTTTCCATTTCAGTGTTGTTGCTTTATAATTGTGGATGAATATGAAGGTAAAAAAAAAAAAATGCATAAATATTCAGACGATTGTGCACATTTCTACTTTTGAGGATTTGATATATAGCAGATGGTGAAGAAAAAACCATCATAAAGCAAAGCATCATCAACACTTTCCTTCTCGAACCTGCTTGATGAATGTCCAGAGCTGGACAAATATGCTCAAATACATTATAAATAATCCTCCAGCTTTCATTTGTGTTACTATTTTCACATTTATGTCATTTGAGATCATTAAAACAATATCAGGGAGCTTTGCTCTTAAAAATAAAGATCTGAAAAATGTGTTTTTGCTGTGATGCTTTAGAAGATACGGTTTGGTTCCTCAAAGAAGCTTTTAGTGATCATTTCTAAAAATAATCTTTTTTTTTTTTTTTTTTCTCTAAGTGCGAAGAGCATTTTAATAATCTAAAGAATGTTTTTCCACTATAAAGAACCAATTGAAAGAATGATAAATGTTCTTCATGGAACCATCAAAGTCAATAAAAAGCTTAATTTTTCAAAACTTTCCATTGCTTCTTTATAGTGGAAAAAGGTTCTTCAGATTATTAAAATGTTCTTCACACCATGACAAAAGGTTAAAAGGTTCTTTTAAGATCTGATCACTGAAAGCTTCTTTGGAGAATCAGAAATTGTTTCATTGTGGCAAAAAAAAAAAAAAAAAAAAAGCTTTTTGAACATTTATTTTTAAGATGTGTGTTTTTATTAGTTTTTACTCAATACTTTTCAAACATGAACTTTTCACAAATTCTTCAAATAGCGCGCACAACATCACTCTATGTGGGTTAAACTGTGGATCATTTATCATTGCTTTGGCACCAAATACATTCATTGACCACATCTGTTAAATTACATCAATTCTTTTATCACTTCAACACAAACACCACCAAAACTTTATGTACAGTACAAGCCAGTTTGCATGTTTACATACTGTTTTCAAAACTCTTAAATTTAAGTTCAAAACCTACCATGAATAAGACAGAAATCAGCAACATTTAATATCATATTGAAAAATATCCTGAATGTAAAAAATCAAATCCTATCAAAGCAGTTGCATGTAGCTGAACATCTTCACAAGTGTTAGTCTTTCACTTTCAGTACCATCTGTACAAAAAGTGAAAAAAAATAGGTATAATTTTGTACTGTAATGTAAACATGGAGCATATAACATATACTGCAGTGAATTATAAACAGTAGAGTATCATTCTTGTTTTGTAAAGAAATTTTACAAAAGAAAACATTGTATAATGCTACCTGTTGTTAGTGTTTTTAGGTTGCTGTGTTATGAGTGATAAAATGTGTTTATTTGCTGAAAACCTTTGCTAGAGTTCTGGAAGAATGAGTTGATTTGAGACATTAATGGAGTGTTTTGGTAGTTTTAGTGCATTTTGAATGTGAAATGAACTGCTGTGTAAAGGAGAACTGTGTGAAGAGTTTTGAAAAAGTGACTTTAGTATTGAGAAATGTGTCCTAGCGATTGTAAAAAAAAAAAAAAAAAAAAAAAAAAAAAAAAACTGTAATCAATGAAGGAAAAGATGACAGGCAGCTTCAGCCACTTACAAATATATTTTACATTCATCTGGGCCTAAACTGACAAATGCATCAAGTAGTATGAATGAATGAATGAATGATGCATTTATATAGCGCTTTAATGTGTATTGTCGTACACCCAAAGCACTTTACAATCATGTGGGGGGTCTCTCCTCAACCACCACCAGTGTGCAGCATCCACCTGATGATGATGCGACGGCAGCCACAGGACAACGGCACCAGTGCACTCACCACACACCAGCCACAGGTGCAGAGGAGAGAGAGAGATAGAGCCAATCAAGTGGATGGGGATTATTAGGAGGCCATGATTGACAAGGGCCAGTGGAGGGAAGTTTGTGACAAGACAATTAGTAATATTTTACAAAACAGGGTCATTTGCACCAATAAATAACTATCTAAACAAAAGGTGAGGAGGTTTATTTGAGCATAAACCACATTCAAACTGAGATAATTACACATATTTAATGCTGACATTATATTTTTAGAAATACACTCAAAGAAAAACTAAAAATTAGATAGTATGAAAGACACATTGCATTGCGTTTGTGGTTAAAGGAAATGTCTGTGCGCTTCATGAATAATGTTATGACAAAAAATCAGCAGAACCTTTTGCTCTTTGCTACATATTTTTGCTTTTCTTGCAGTGTGATATTTAACAAAACAGGGATGTTTGCACAAATGAATAACTAAGCAAATCTAAACAAAAGCTGAGGCTGTTTATTTGAGCACAAACAACATTCAAACTGAGATATTTACAGAAACAAAGGATCATTTATTAAGGGTGAACCTGAAGTGTCTTTTAGCAATCTGCAGGAAGTTCAGTGGTCCTTGAACTCTGCGTCAAACATGATCTGCTGGATCTGCATCTTGACGGCGGCTCTTTTCTGCGGCGTCAGTCTTTTGAGGGCAGGGACGTAACTCAAGAGAAACAGCTCGTCCTCGTCGAACTCGGCTTTGTCTTTCTCTTTCTGGTTCTGGCTGAGCTTGCTGCTGGAGTGGCTGATGAGGGGCAGCGGCTGCGGAGTGGAAGCGGACGCCTGCGACACCTTCAGTCCAGCAGGCAGACCGCTGACCACTGCCAGCTGGCTCACAGGCTGCAGCGGTTTAACCGGCGCCAGCTGAGTGACGATGGACAGCTGCGATAAAGGCTTGAGCTGCGGCTTCGACTGCGGCACGCTCAGCACAAACTCCTTGGCTTTCTCCAGGCTGGGCTTTGAGTCTCCGCAGCTGGACTCGTCCAGAGAGTCTTCAGGCGAGTCCTCTGGAGCCTCAGCCTCACTCAGCCGCTTTCTCTTTCTGATGTGAGCGTCCAGAAACGCCAGGCTTTCTCTGTGCGGCCAGTAATGCAAGCGCCGGCCGCCTTCTTCCTTCTTCAGCTTGCACAGCCTCCTCTCTCGGATGTATCTGTCCCTGATGGTCTTCCATCGGCGTTTGCACTCCACCACTGCAGATGCAAACACAGTCAGATCCAGAAACTTACTTTCAAGAGTAATGCCTAACAATATTCCATTACTCCCTAAAGAAGTGACTAATTATGCTACTTATTTACTTTTTATGGAACGTAACGTGTTACGTTACTTTTGCGGTACTTTTTAAATCTGGGCAGGGCTTGCTTGTTTGTTTTTAATATAAAAAGTTCTTCTTTTACAAATGTAAAAGCCCTTTCACAACAAAAGTGAATTGAATCCGCCTCAGGCTGAAGGAAATGTGAATTCACGTCTGTACAGTAGAGGGCGCCACTCAAACAAATCTCATGAAGAATATGAAGAATATAATTTCAGCATTAAATATGTGTATATATCTCAGTTTGAATGTGGTCTGCGCTCAAATAAATGGCCTCAGCTTTTTTTTAGATTTGCTTATTTATTGGTTATTTATTCACATTTCCTTCAACCTGAGGTGCATTCATTTCACTTTTGTTGTGAAAGGGCTTTTATATTTGTAAAAGAAGAACTCTTTATATAGTGTTGAGGAAAGTTCAACACTATTCAGCAAAAACAAAAATGAAACACAAATGTGTCATTTTTGCTTGGTGTGGTTGAATTGGATCAGCAGCAAAGACTAGCAAAGGTTAATAAAATGGGATTAAATACATAAATTATATTTGTCTTATTTAACGTATTTAATTATTGCAGGTTTGTATGATATTCTGAGTTTGCATTTGACAATTTTTATAGATTTTGAGGAATACTGAATCTGTTTTGTGCAGGTGAGATGAGTAAATACATGTTGACATTTAGTCTGAACTACAGTAACATCATGTTCTGCACTTACTCCTGATTTCTCTCAACATGGCAACACCAGAGCTGTCAGTCAATGCATGGAAACAAAGGAACTGGTGTTACTTATTTGTAAAAAGTAACTGATGTTATTTGTAATGCGTTACCCCCAACACTGCTCTCATCAGAGAGAAACGCCTCCACTGCTCATCTGAGCTTCAGCTCGTCTCTGATTCACAAAGACTCACATCTGCAGCTTTATTACATCATAAAGGGACTTTCTCAAACTCTTACTGTCAAACACGCGGTGAAAACCTGTTTCTCCAGTCAAAAACACTCTGTGATGATTACTGTGATATTAAAAACACGCTTTATTAATGATGCATCTTATACACAGCCAATAAGATGAGCGCAGAATATGAACGTAGAATTGCGTGTTAAGCGTTTTTCCATAGAAAACTATTGTAAATAAGACGCATAACGTAATAGTTACATATATACATACACATGTATAGTAGTAAATGCATGATTTGTGTTTACAAAGGCTTTGTTTGGTTTTCTGATTGACTGAATGACTGTAAACTGCTTAAAAGATTTCAAAGTTTGTCTTGTCAAACCTGCAATCTAGCTAATAAATAAAAGATGACTTTGTGTCTAATTCTATTTATATATATATATATATATATATATATATATATATATATATATATATATATATATATATATATATATATATATTTGTTTTCTTTTTTTATTAAAAAAAACACTTGACCCTCTAACACTTGCACTCTCTATTTGTTTTCTAACGTCTTGTTTTCTTAAAAAAAAGAGCTTCTAACACTAGCTTTCTCTGTTCTTTTTCTATTCTACCTACTTTTTCTCTTTATATATATATATATATATATATATATATATATATATATATATATATATATGAACCTATTGTCCGCATTTGTAAGTCGCTTTGGATAAAAGCATCTGCTAAATGACTAAATACAATGTAACGTAAATGTAACGCGCAGTTTAGCGCGTTGCGTTCATCTGTATCTATATCTATATAATATATGCATCATCAATAAAGTGTATATTGACTTTGATCAGTTTATATCACTGTCTTACTACATTAATGAAGTGTTTTCGAATGATATTTCAGTATCATAACGCTTCACTCATGTGTTGAATCAGAATTTAGAAAGGACACGTTTTTAAAAGTTGAAATATTAATTAAACAACACTTATGGAACTCAAGAACGCTTTCTGAATGAACTTCATTTGATCATTTAAACCGCGTCAAATCAGAACGCGCCGCTATAATCAACGCTCCGCGTCGCGGTTTTGATTCAGATGGACGCGTTCTAGTTTGTCGCGTCGCTAGCGGTGTATGCGCTGTGTAATATCATCAAAGCCTGCAAAATAATAACACTTTTAAAGTTAAACGCGCGCGTAATGTTGACGCACTGACCGGAGAGACCGATGGACGCGGCGACCTCCCTCCACGCTTTGACGCGCCGCTCCGCGCTGCGATAATCGTGCAGCGACACGTTGTACAGCACCGGATAAGCGTGAACGGTCTGGATGAGTTTCTCAGTCACGGCCATTGAGTTTATCGACGCGCTGCTGCGACGCGTCGAGCGGAACGCACTGCCGGAATCACGCTCGCGTCAGAAGAGCGCGACACGCACGCGCGTCTCAGCAGAAGCGGGACGTCATGGCGGGATTTTGGACCAATGGGATTCCGCTGTGGGCGGGACTAAGCGTCGCGTCGCGTCACAAATACAAACAACAAGCGTCAAGCTCTTCAGCGTGCTTTATCAGTCGACGCTGTTGAAGACCGAAATAATAAGATTAATAATAATAATTCATATAGTAATACTTTTTTTTCTTGCAGTAGTCTAAGTTATACAAGTATTAAGCCAGTTTTAAAAAGTAAAATAATAAAGAGAAGAGTTATTTATTTACACAGAACGCATGTGGTTGAAGTATTTATTTGATATAGTGTATTTTATTCACATATTTTAATGTAAGCGTGTAATTTCTATAGTAACAGACTAAATTGCATAAAAGCATTGTTTGCAAACAGAATGATATTCAGATTTCATATGTGACCCTGCAGCACAAAAGCAGTCATAAGCAGCACAGATATATTTGTAGCAATAGCCAACAATACATTGTATGGGTCAAAATTATACATTTTTCTTTTATGCCAAAAATCATTGGGATATTAAATAAATATCAAGTTCCATGAAGATATTTTGTAAATTTCCTATCGTAAATATATCAAAAAGTTCATTTTTGATTAGTGATAATTGCTAAGAACAACTTTAAAGGTGATTTTCTCAATATTTAGATTTTTTTGCACCCTCAGATTCCAGATTTTCAAATAGTTGTATCTCAGACAAATATTGTCCTATCCTAACAAACCACACATCAATGGAAAGATTATTTATTATTGGTGTATAAATCTCAGTTTCATAAAACTGACCCTTATGACTGGTTTTGTGCTCCAGGGTCACACATGTCTCATGTAACATCAGCATCAGTGTTGTGAAGATCTTGATCTTCTGCTGAAGTTCAGAATCAGACTCAAAGCATTGACTGACGCTGAGGGCGCAGATTTGATCTTAATGAATCAAGTCAGAGCTGGATCTGATTCATACTAAAGTTTTTTCTTCCACTTTTAATCCGCGATCAAACTGATCTACCAATCGGTTGCGATGCGTGAGTCGCGCGTTTCTGACGCGACTGTGCGGTTCCGGAAATACGAGCTGAACATCGCGTCTGCTCCGCGGCTCGATCAACTCGATGGCTGAAGCGGAGAAACTCATCCAGAGCGTCTGCGCTTACCCGCTGCTTTATAACGCGTCGCGGCACGATTATCGCAGCTCAGAGCGGCGCGTCAAAGCGTGGAGGGAGATCGCCGCGTCCATCGGTCTCTCCGGTCAGAGATATTATCCTCAGTTTACAGTGCTAGTGGAGAATGCTTCGTGCACGTAATTATTACGTAAAATAACATTCATAAGTTCATGCATTGTAAATATTAGGCTTTGCACTCTTAATGATGAAGGTTCCAAAAGGTGGTTTTGGCATAGAAGAACCATTTTGGTGAACCTTTCAGTGATCTGTTCCTAAAACCGCCTTTTCTTAGTGTGAAGAACATTTGTGACCCTGGAGCACAAAACCAGTTGTAAGGGTCCATTTATTGAAACTGAGATTTATGCATGAATAAATAATCTTTCCATTGATGTATGGTTTGTTAGGATAGGACAATATTTGGCTGAGATACAACTATTTGAAAATCTGGAATCTGAGGGTGCAAAAAAATATAAATATTGAGAAAATCACCTTTAAAGTTGTCCAAATGAAGTTCTTAGTAATGCATATTACTAATCAAAAATTAAGTTTTGATATATTTACAGTTGGAAGTTTACAAAATATCTTCATGGAACATGGTCTTTACTTAATATCCCAATGATTTTTGACATAAAAGAAAAATCGATCATTTTGACCCATACAAAATATGCTACTAAAGACTGGTTTTGTGGTCCAGGGTAACATTTTATTAATCTAAAGAACCATTTCCACTATAAAGACTCTTTTGTGCAATGAAAAGACTCAATGGATGTTAAAGGTTTTTCACGAAACTATCAATGCCAGTAAAGAACCTTTATTTTTAATCTGTATTTTGCACATAATGCATGTTGAAAAATATGTTTTCCCTTAATTAAAACTAATATCAGGGTACACACACACACAAAAAAATGGTGGTGAAACAATTTTCACTCAAAAATTGCACTTACAAGAAATGTCAAGTAGCCTAATGCATTGAAAATGTGAAGTAGAAAAGCCGAAATGGTGTTTTCTTGTATAACACACTCCAGTAAAATCTTTAAAAGATCATTTTTGTTACAGTGTAGTTGTTTGTTATTTTTGTTATTATTGAATATTTTAAATGATAGTGTGAAGAATAAATTGCCGTTTTTTTTTTTTTTTTTCAGTAATATCTCATTTTTTCCCTGCAGTGGTGGAATGCAAGCTGAAGAAGGAAGAAGACGGCCGGCACTTGCATTACTGGCCGCACAGAGAAAGCCTGGTGTTTCTGGACGCTCACATCAGAAAGAGAAAGCGGCTGAGTGAGGCTGAAGAGCCAGACTCTCCCGAGGAGCAGATACACATGAGAACTCCATCTGCCGCTGCCAGCAGCCTCAACGGGAAGATGGAGGAGAAAGAGAAAGCCGAACGAGCCTTCGACGAGGACGAGCTGTTTCTCTTGAGTTACGTCCCTGCCCTCAAAAGACTGACGCCACAGAAAAGAGCCGCCGTCAAGATGCAGATCCAGCAGATCATGTTTGACGCAGAGTTCAAGGACCAGTGATGGGAGTCTGGAGACTCTAGTCCTCTAAAATATTTTTTGCATGTTTTATAATTGAATTACATGAAAATGCTGTATTTGTGTATATATTTCATTGCAACAACTTACAAAGTGAGTTTTTTATGTGTTGTATATTTTGCCTTCCCTTTTATCTGAATGTTTGAAGATAATGTCCAGGTTTTGGTAGTTTAAAAAAATCTTTTTTTGTAAAATGACACTATTGAGAATGTATTTGCCACATTAAATGTTATTGTGCTAATCTTTAGTAAATGCATTTGTGTGTTGATGGCTTCTCATATGCACATGAATTAGATAATTCTGTGAGTCATCAAGTCAAGTAATCAATATTCATTAACCTGGCCTTTACCTTATAGAGTATGTAAGTTCATGTCCTTTATGAATTACATGGTCTCAGACACAGCATACAGGCTTGCAACTGAAATACTGTCAGATTAAAATGTTTGAACACTGAACACTGTTTTTAGTCAAAAGAAGAGTGGCCTAGTAGTGCATGGATAAATAGGGTCTTTGCATGTTTATATCTTTTTGTGTAAATAAGAAACATGGTCTAGCCACTGTGGTGGATGATATATAGTTCAGACAGCACATTTCCCATGATAAATGGACTTCATCATAACTTCACGAGCCGTCGCTGGGGCATTACTCTTTCAAAAAGTACTAATAGCCTATGTATCTTACAGATATACTGTATGCACCTGGATGAGCTGGATGAAAGAAGTCTAATTTTTGGGAACCTTCCTGCAACTATGCTGCAACGCTACATTAATAGTTAATCAACAAGAATGATTTGTGCAGATGAAACTAAAAAAAAAATAATAATAATCATTTATATAAGCCAAAGAAGTTATTGTGTGTAAGATTGAAATCTGCAGGAACACAGTACTTTTATTACTTATTACACTTGTACCAATACTGATATTTGTGCTTTTTATAATATTATTATAAAAACATTACCATATGCAAAAAAAAACAAACAAAGAGAAAGAAAATATAGTCCATTATTTGATATCAGCATCATAGGTCACCAGGGTTTCCCAAAATGTGCTTAATATAAGAACTGCAGTGGGTTTGTGATTTGATAAAATGCTAAAAAAAAAAAAAAAAAAAAAAAGTTCAATAAGTTATTTTAAAACAAAAACAATATGTAATTTATTTAACTGCATGTGAAAGGTTTGAAATATTTTTGTCCTGACCCAACAATTACTGAAGATCACTGCCTGGATATGATGAAGACAGTATTTCACAGGTATAGCAAAATGTAGTATAATCCAGTAACAAGAACTCAATTTTTGGAATCTTATTACGCAATCCAGATTACATGTAATCAGTTACTACCCAGCTATTAGTGCTAAGATGCTCAGTCAAATGAACCTGAACAAATGTATCAGTGGCCCAATAAAACAGACGTGATTATTCAGTGTCACCCTTACATTTACATTTATTCATTTAGCAGACGCTTTTATCCAAAGTGACATACAAATGAGGACAATGGAAGCAAACAAAATCAACAAAAGAGCAATGATATGCAAGTGCTTTAACAAGCCTCAGTTAGCTTAACGCAGTACACGTAGCAAGGTCTTTTTTTAATTATATGATAAATAAAAAGAAAAACAGATGTAATAGAAAAAAAATAGAGCAAGTTTAGTGTTAGAGGCCTTTTTTTGCTTTTGTTAATTGTATAATGAATAAAAAGAAAACAAATAGAATACAAAAAGATTAGTAAAGCTAGTGTTAGTGTTTTTATTTATTATATATATATATATCTATATATATATATATATATATATATATATATATATATATATATATAAATATATATATATATATATATATATATATATATATATATATATATATAAAGAATAGATAGAAGAATAGAAAAGGATTCCGCTGCTGGGATTGAGTTGGGCAGGAGGGAACAGTTGAAGTGAAAGTCCGTGAAAGTGATTTTGTGTCTCTTTGGGATGAACAATAATGCATGGTTCACTTGCAGAACGCAAGATTCGAGAGGGCACATAACTCTGAAGTAATGAATTTAGGTAAAGGGGTGCAGAGCCAGAGGTGCTTTTGTAGGTTTTGGTTTTTTATTCAGTGTCACCCTTAAAGTATTGCTCATTTTATAAGTACAATCAGGTCTTATATCTTCTGTTACCGCATGGTAACTTTTTAAAACTGACTTGAGACTTGTATAACTTAGACTACTGCAAGAAAAAAACTGCTGGATAATATTATTTCGGTCTTCAACAGCGTCGACTGATAAAGCACGCTGAAGAGCTTGACGCTTGTTGTTTGTATTTGTGACGCGACGCGACGCTTAGTCCCGCCCACAGCGGAATCCCATTGGTCCAAAATCCCGCCATGACGTCCCGCTTCTGCTGAGACGCGCGTGCGTGTCGCGCTCTTCTGACGCGAGCGTGATTCCGGCAGTGCGTTCCGCTCGACGCGTCGCAGCAGCGCGTCGATAAACTCAATGGCCGTGACTGAGAAACTCATCCAGACCGTTCACGCTTATCCGGTGCTGTACAACGTGTCGCTGCACGATTATCGCAGCGCGGAGCGGCGCGTCAAAGCGTGGAGGGAGGTCGCCGCGTCCATCGGTCTCTCCGGTCAGTGCGTCAACATTACGCGCGCGTTTAACTTTAAAAGTGTTATTATTTTGCAGGCTTTGATGATATTACACAGCGCATACACCGCTAGCGACGCGACAAACTAGAACGCGTCCATCTGAATCAAAACCGCGACGCGGAGCGTTGATTATAGCGGCGCGTTCTGATTTGACGCGGTTTAAATGATCAAATGAAGTTCATTCAGAAAGCGTTCTTGAGTTCCATAAGTGTTGTTTAATTAATATTTCAACTTTTAAAAACGTGTCCTTTCTAAATTCTGATTCAACACATGAGTGAAGCGATATGATACTGAAATATCATTCGAAAACACTTCATTAATGTAGTAAGACAGTGATATAAACTGATCAAAGTCAATATACACTTTATTGATGATGCATATATTATATAGATATAGATACAGATGAACGCAACGCGCTAAACTGCGCGTTACATTTACGTTACATTGTATTTAGTCATTTAGCAGATGCTTTTATCCAAAGCGACTTACAAATGCGGACAATAGGTTCATATATATATATATATATATATATATATATATATATATATATATATATATATATATATATAAAGAGAAAAAGTAGGTAGAATAGAAAAAGAACAGAGAAAGCTAGTGTTAGAAGCTCTTTTTTTTAAGAAAACAAGACGTTAGAAAACAAATAGAGAGTGCAAGTGTTAGAGGGTCAAGTGTTTTTTTTAATAAAAAAAGAAAACAAATATATATATATATATATATATATATATATATATATATATATATATAAATAGAATTAGACACAAAGTCATCTTTTATTTATTAGCTAGATTGCAGGTTTGACAAGACAAACTTTGAAATCTTTTAAGCAGTTTACAGTCATTCAGTCAATCAGAAAACCAAACAAAGCCTTTGTAAACACAAATCATGCATTTACTACTATACATGTGTATGTATATATGCAACTATTACGTTATGCGTCTTATTTACAATAGTTTTCTATGGAAAAACGCTTAACATGCAATTCTACGTTCATATTCTGCGCTCATCTTATTGGCTGTATATAAGATGCATCATTAATAAAGTGTGTTTTTAATATCACAGTAATCATCACAGAGTGTTTTTGACTGGAGAAACAGGTTTTCACCGCGTGTTTGACAGTAAGAGTTTGAGAAAGTCCCTTTATGATGTAATAAAGCTGCAGATGTGAGTCTTTGTGAATCAGAGACGAGCTGAAGCTCAGATGAGCAGTGGAGGCGTTTCTCTCTGATGAGAGCAGTGTTGGGGGTAACGCATTACAAATAACATCAGTTACTTTTTACAAATAAGTAACACCAGTTCCTTTGTTTCCATGCATTGACTGACAGCTCTGGTGTTGCCATGTTGAGAGAAATCAGGAGTAAGTGCAGAACATGATGTTACTGTAGTTCAGACTAAATGTCAACATGTATTTACTCATCTCACCTGCACAAAACAGATTCAGTATTCCTCAAAATCTATAAAAATTGTCAAATGCAAACTCAGAATATCATACAAACCTGCAATAATTAAATACGTTAAATAAGACAAATATAATTTATGTATTTAATCCCATTTTATTAACCTTTGCTAGTCTTTGCTGCTGATCCAATTCAACCACACCAAGCAAAAATGACACATTTGTGTTTCATTTTTGTTTTTGCTGAATAGTGTTGAACTTTCCTCAACACTATATAAAGAGTTCTTCTTTTACAAATATAAAAGCCCTTTCACAACAAAAGTGAAATGAATGCACCTCAGGTTGAAGGAAATGTGAATAAATAACCAATAAATAAGCAAATCTAAAAAAAAGCTGAGGCCATTTATTTGAGCGCAGACCACATTCAAACTGAGATATATACACATATTTAATGCTGAAATTATATTCTTCATATTCTTCATGAGATTTGTTTGAGTGGCGCCCTCTACTGTACAGACGTGAATTCACATTTCCTTCAGCCTGAGGCGGATTCAATTCACTTTTGTTGTGAAAGGGCTTTTACATTTGTAAAAGAAGAACTTTTTATATTAAAAACAAACAAGCAAGCCCTGCCCAGATTTAAAAAGTACCGCAAAAGTAACGTAACACGTTACGTTCCATAAAAAGTAAATAAGTAGCATAATTAGTCACTTCTTTAGGGAGTAATGGAATATTGTTAGGCATTACTCTTGAAAGTAAGTTTCTGGATCTGACTGTGTTTGCATCTGCAGTGGTGGAGTGCAAACGCCGATGGAAGACCATCAGGGACAGATACATCCGAGAGAGGAGGCTGTGCAAGCTGAAGAAGGAAGAAGGCGGCCGGCGCTTGCATTACTGGCCGCACAGAGAAAGCCTGGCGTTTCTGGACGCTCACATCAGAAAGAGAAAGCGGCTGAGTGAGGCTGAGGCTCCAGAGGACTCGCCTGAAGACTCTCTGGACGAGTCCAGCTGCGGAGACTCAAAGCCCAGCCTGGAGAAAGCCAAGGAGTTTGTGCTGAGCGTGCCGCAGTCGAAGCCGCAGCTCAAGCCTTTATCGCAGCTGTCCATCGTCACTCAGCTGGCGCCGGTTAAACCGCTGCAGCCTGTGAGCCAGCTGGCAGTGGTCAGCGGTCTGCCTGCTGGACTGAAGGTGTCGCAGGCGTCCGCTTCCACTCCGCAGCCGCTGCCCCTCATCAGCCACTCCAGCAGCAAGCTCAGCCAGAACCAGAAAGAGAAAGACAAAGCCGAGTTCGACGAGGACGAGCTGTTTCTCTTGAGTTACGTCCCTGCCCTCAAAAGACTGACGCCGCAGAAAAGAGCCGCCGTCAAGATGCAGATCCAGCAGATCATGTTTGACGCAGAGTTCAAGGACCACTGAACTTCCTGCAGATTGCTAAAGGACACTTCAGGTTCACCCTTAATAAATGATCTTTTGTTTCTGTAAATATCTCAGTTTGAATGTTGTTTATGTTCCTCACCTTTTGTTTTGATTTGCTTAGTTATTTATTGGCGCAAACCAATAAAATATGTGACCCTGGACCACAAAACCAGTCATAAGTGACAATAAATAATCTTTCCATTGATGTATGGTTTGTTAGGATAGGACAATATTTGGCTGAGATACAACTATTTGAAAATCTGGAATCTGAGGGTGCAAAAAAATCTAAATACTGAGAAAATCACCTTTAAAGTTGCCCAAATGAAGTTTGAAGTACAAAATATCTTCATGGAACATGATATTTACTTAATATCCTAATGATTTTTGGCATAAAAGAAAAATGGATAATTTTGACCCATACAGTGTATTTTTGGCTATTGCTACAAATATACCCCAGCGACTTAAGACTGCTTTTGTGCTCCAGGGTCACATATCACACTGCAAGAAAAACTAAATGTATGTAGGAAAAAGCAAAAGGTTCTGCTAATTTTTTTTTTTTTTTTGTCATAACATTATTCATTAAGCACACAAACATTTGCTTTAACCACAAACACAACACAATGCAGTTTGACTTTCATATTTAATTTTTACAGACTTTTAAGTGTATTTCTAAAAATATAATTTCATTATTAAATGTGTAAATATCTCAGTTTGAATGTGGTTTGTGCTCAAATAAACGGCCTCCGCTTTTGTTTAGATTTGCTTAGTTATTCATTGGAGCAAATGACTCTGTTTTGTAAAATATCGCACTGCAAGAAAAACTAAAATACGTAGGAAAAAGCAAAAGGTTCTGCTGATTTTTTTGTCATAACATTATTCATGAAGTGCACAGACATTTGCTTTAACCACAAACGCAATGCAATGCAATGTGTCCTTCATATTATATCACTTTTACAGTTTTTCTTTGAGTGCATTTCTAAAAATACACTATATTACCAAAAGTATTGGGTCACCCCCTTCTAATGAACAGGTTTGACTACTTTAGTAATTTCCATGAGTACAAATCTTAATGTTTAAGCATATAATGATATTTTAGGGAATTGTGTGCTTCTAATTTTAAAGCAACAGTTTGGACAGGACCCTTTTCTATTCTAACATGACAATGCCTCTGTGTATAAGACAAGGTTCAAAAAGAAATGATTGATTTAGTCAGTGTGGAAGAACTTGACTGGTCTGCAGAAAGCCAAGTCCTAATCCAAGCTGAACACCTCTGGTGTGACTTTACAGGTGCATCTCAATAAATTAGAATGTCGTGGAAAAGTTTATTTATTTCAGTAATTCAACTCAAATTGTGAAACTTGTGTATTAAATTCAATGCACACAGACTGAAGTAGTTTAAGTCTTTGGTTCTTTTAATTGTGATGATTTTGGCTCACATTTAACAAAAACCCACCAATTAACTATCTCAACAAATTAGAATACTTAAGACCAATATAAAAAAAACATTTTTAGTGAATTGTTGGCCTTCTGGAAAGTATGTTCATTTACTGTATATGTACTCAATACTTGGTAGGGGCTCCTTTTGCTTTAATTACTGCCTCAATTCGGCGTGGCATGGAGGTGATCAGTTTGTGGCACTGCTGAGGTGGTATGGAAGCCCAGGTTTCTTTGACAGTGGCCTTCAGCTCATCTGCATTTTTTGGTCTCTTGTTTCTCATTTTCCTCTTGACAATACCCCATAGATTCTCTATGGGGTTCAGGTCTGGTGAGTTTGCTGGCCAGTCAAGCACACCAACACCATGGTCATTTAACCAACTTGTGGTGCTTTTGGCAGTGTGGGCAGGTGCCAAATCCTGCTGGAAAATGAAATCAGCATCTTTAAAAAGCTGGTCAGCAGAAGGAAGCTTGAAGTGCTCCAAAATTTCTTGGTAAACGGGTGCAGTGACTTTGGTTTTCAAAAAACACAATGGACCAACACCAGCAGATGACATTGCACCCCAAATCATCACAGACTGTGGAAACTTAACACTGGACTTCAAGCAACTTGGGCTATGAGCTTCTCCACCCTTCCTCCAGACTCTAGGACCTTGGTTTCCAAATGAAATACAAAACTTGCTCTCATCTGAAAAGAGGACTTTGGACCACTGGGCAACAGTCCAGTTCTTCTTCTCCTTAACCCAGGTAAGACGCCTCTGACGTTGTCTGTGGTTCAGGAGTGGCTTAACAAGAGGAATACGACAACTGTAGCCAAATTCCTTGACACGTCTGTGTGTGGTGGCTCTTGAAGCCTTGACCTCAGCCTCAGTCCATTCCTTGTGAAGTTCACCCAAATTCTTAAATCGATTTTGCTTGACAATGCTCATAAGGCTGCGGTTCTCTCGGTTGGTTGTGCATCTTTTTCTTCCACACTTTTTCCTTCCACTCAACTTTCTGTTAACATGCTTGGATACAGCACTCTGTAAACAGCCAGCTTCGTTGGCAATGAATGTTTGTGGCTTACCCTCTTTGTGAAGGGTGTCAATGATTGTCTTCTGGACAACTGTCAGATCAGCAGTCTTCCCCATGATTGTGTAGCCTAGTGAACCAAACTGAGAGACCATTTTGAAGGCTCAGGAAACCTTTGCAGGTGTTTTGAGTTGATTAGTTGATTGGCATGTCACCATATTCTAATTTGTTGAGATAGCGAATTGGTGGGTTTTTGTTAAATGTGAGCCAAAATCATCACAATTAAAAGAACCAAAGACTTCAACTACTTCAGTCTGTGTGCATTGAATTTATTTAATACATGAGTTTCACAATTTGAGTTGAATTACTGAAATAAATGAACTTTTCCATGACATTCTAATTTATTGAGATGCACCTGTAAATGCAGACCTTGAGCCAAAAACTCATCACCAAACACGAATGACTTGTACATATGGGTACAGTAATTTTAGACACTTCCAAAACTGTTGCAACAGAGATGGAAATACAATTTTTAAATACATGCATTATGTTTCCATCTTTGTTGCCACAGTTTTGGAAGTGCCTTTTTCTGTTCTAAAGAAGGGGGTGTCCCAATACGTTTGTCCATATAGTGTATGCACAAGTCATTGGTGTTTGGTAGAGTTTTTGGCTCAAGATCTGCATTAAAAGTTACACCAGAGGTGTTCAGCTTGGATTAGGACTTGGCTTTCTGCAGACCAGTCAAGTTCTTCCACACTGACTAAATCAATCATTTCTTTTTGAACCTTGTCTTATACACAGAGGCATTGTCATGTTAGAATAGAAAAGGGTCCTGTCCAAACTGTTGCTTTAAAATTAGAAGCACACAATTCCCTAGAATATCATTATATGCTTAAACATTAAGATTTGTACTCATGGAAATTACTAAAGTAGTCAAACCTGTTCATTAGAAGGGGGTGACCCAATACTTTTGGCAATATAGTGTATGTATTCAGCATTAAATGTCTTGGTGCAAACTGTCACTTAGTGCATTAATTTCTTCATAATTTTGGGGAATTTTCATAAGAAGCTCGGATGTGCTCTACTGCTAAACAGAGAATAAAATATGTGCCAGTGACTAAATGAAGCTCTCTGTTGTTGTTTATTGTTCTAATGATTCATAAAAATCATGAAAACTAGTGCTCAATTCAATTTAGAGTAAAGACAAAAACTAGAAGTAACACAAACTGAAACATGGGAATAGTCCAGTGATCAAATCTAATGCTTCAGATTCTTCATTCTTTCTACCAACCTCATGATCTGTTCACATTGGTGGTTTAGCGATGGAATAGTTAACTTGTGAACGTCTCGGTTACGTATGTAACCCTCGTTCCCTGAAGGAGGGAACGGAGACGTCACGTCAGTAATGACCGACGAACTGGGATCCCGCTTCGAGAGACCAATCCACTTCAAGGGTAAACTAAACGAGCCAATGCACACTGGCATGTGATGATTGCATCCAGCTGCCACTGATGACAGTGTGAGCATAAATAGGCAGCAGGTGCAATGCATACCAGCTTTTCGCTGAGGAGCCGAGCCGGTAACCCGGCCGCTCAGCGGTGGTACAAGCAGCCGTGGTGACGGGATGTGACGTCTCATACATAACCGAGACATTCCCTTTCAGTTGGTCACTATAAGTCACGTCAGTAATGACCGACGAACTGGGATCCCTACCAAAGCGCCACGGATGCTGCCCCTTCCAGTGTCCTGTGCGAGCCTCCTGCGCCCCTTTTTGGTGTATGCCAGGGCTCGGAACAAACAACCAGTCACTGTTGTCATAGCACTACCCACTCAGAGAGACTGGATAACGCTGGGAAAATGTACCTGTTCCACTTGGAACAGGAACGTTGCGGAAGCCCCATCCTTCCCGAAGGAGGTTTCGGAAGCACTTACACATATGGATCCGTTTAGGTGCAAATGGAAGAATTAGAGGTGATTACAACCCTCTTGAAAAATGGAAGAAAGGTCTACTGGCTCAACATGAAGACTATAGAATCTAGCGAACGTGTTGGGGGTCACCCAGCCCGCAGCTCTACAGATATCTGTCAGCGAGACGCCACGAGCCAGCGCCCAGGAGGATGCAACACTCCTAGTAGAGTGGGCTCGCAACCTGAGCGAACAGGGCTCACCCTGTGCCTGATAAGCCAGGGTGATGGCATCCACTATCCAGTGGGCCATCCTCTGCTTGGAGACGGCCTTCCTTCTGCCAGCCTCAGGTTCACTACCTGATCTCTGAAGGGGGTAGTAGGAACCTTGGGCATGTAGCTGGGCCGGGGCCTCAGGATTGCCTGGCACGATTCATCAACCAAAAATGCGACCAGATCCCCTACCCTCTAGATGGAGGCCAGTACAAGCAGGAGCAGAGTTTTCAATGAAAGAAACTTTAGCTCGACTGACTGCAAAAGCTCAAATGGGCCCTGCTGTAGTGCTCTAAGCACTAGAGTCAGGTCCCAAGAGGGTATAAAGGGGGGCTGGGGAGGATTGAACCTTCTCGCCCCCCTAAGGAACCTGATGACCAGGTCATGCCTTCCTACGGACTTACCTTCCATGGGGTCGTGGTTAGCAGCAATCACCACGACATAGACCTTAAGGGTGGAGGGAGACAGCCATCGCTCCAACTCTTGCTGCAAAAAGGAATGCACGACTCTGATCGGGCATCTCCGAGGGTCTTCTCAGTTAGAAGAACACCTCTTCACGAACAGGTCCCATTTCAAGGCGTAAGTGTGTCTTGTATATGGTGCTCGTGCCAAAGTGATGGTGTCAACTACCTCCTTCAGTAGGTCACCAAGAACCTCCGCGTCCCATCCAGGAACCAGACATGAAGTTTCCAGAGGTCTGGACACGGGTGCCACAGGATGCCCCATCTCTGAGTCAGTAGATCCTTCCTCAGAGGAATCTGCCACGACTGTCGCGAGGAGCACCAGTTCTGAGAACCAGGTCCGGTTGGGCCAGTAGGGCGCAACAAGCAGGACCTGCTCCTCGTCCTCCCTGACTTTGCACAGTGTCTGTGCGAGAAGGCTCACTGGGGGAAATATATGGAAATACAGCTGTGTGCCAGGGCGTCCATGCCGAGTATTCCCTTGGTCAGGGAGAAAAACAACTGGCAGTGAGAGGTTTCTAGAGAGGCAAACAGGTCTACCTAAGCGGCTCCGAAACGACTCCAAATCAAGCTGGACCGTCTGAGGATGGAACCTCCATTCTCCTGGGAGCGCAACTCATGACAGCTCATCGGCCGCAAGGTTGAGCAGACCCAGAACGTGAAAGGTGTGAAGGGAACTTCCGACTCCAAAGGAGGAGGTGGCGGGCGAGTTGCAACATGCGACGGGAGCGCAGACCACCTTGTTGGTTGATGTACACAACGGTCACAGTGTTGTCCATCTGGACCAGCATGCGCTTGCCTCCTAAGTGCCCCTTGAGACGGTTCAAGGCAAGGCGCACTGCTAACAACTCTAGGCAGTTGATGTGCCAGTGCAGTTGGGGGCCCATCCATACCCTGGCACTGCACGCCCGTTGTACGTGGCCCCCCAGCCAGTGGTAGAGGTAAACCACAGCATGCCTAGAGACCTGCTCTAGGGGCACTCCTGCCCAGAGAAACGCAAGGTCTGACCACGGGGTGAAGGTTTAGCGGCAGGCCGGTGTAACTTGGACCTGGTGAGTGCCGTGCTGCCACGCCCACCTCGGGACTTGGCCATGAAGCCAGTGCTGAAGCGGTCTCATATAAAGCAGCCCCAGTGGTGTAACTGCTGCAGCTGCCATATGCCCAAGGAGCCTCTGAAATTGTTTCATTGGGACCGGTGTCCTGCCCTTTAATGAATTCAAGCAGTTCAGCACCGACCGAGCACGTTCCTCTGCGAGGCGTGCTGCCTGTTCGACCGAATCCAACTCCATACCGAGAAAAGAGATCCCCATGCATCAGCGAGAGTTTGGTCTTTTCCCAGTTGAGCCGAAGACCCAGCTGGCTGAGGTGCCGGAGCACCAAGTCCCTGCGTTCGCACAGTAAAGATGATTATCTTCCTGCAATGGAAAGGTAACTCCTCCACGAGCGTTGACTCGTTGTGCTTTATGCCCAGACACGTGAGGCAGCGATCGTGACCATCACCCAACGCCAGGTAACGATCACATCCAGAAACGCACAGGTGAAACGGCATCTTTAAAAAGACGATCCGTCGTCTTTTCAAAGATGCACCCGTGTATGCTCTTTTAGAGAAATTGCTCTCTCAGGGAAATGCTCTTTTAGTGCTGAGACACACAGGGGAGATGGCTGCTTGCCACACAACAGTGGGTAGTACTGCCTGAAGTGTGCAACCCACTCGACACAGAACGACCACCGCTGAAGCGCCGTCTGCCAACACAAAAGCTCCCACAGAGCATGTTGAACTCGTCGTCACACGAAAGAGTTTGGCAGGAGCAGAACAATGTTGTCGCTCGGCTCCAAAGCGAAAAGTTGGTATGGAAAAGAAAAGCAGGTTTCTTTGATGAATAGAAAGTTCAGAAGAACAGCATTCATCTGAAATAGAAATCTTTTACAATATTATAAATGTCTTTATCATCACTTTTGATCAATTTAAAGCATCATTGCTAAATAGAAGTATTCATTTCTTTGATTTATTTCTCCAAAAAAAAAAGAAAAAAAAAGAAATTATACTGACTTCAAACTTTTGAACGGTATAGCATATAAGGTTACAAAAGCTTTTATTTCACATAAATGCTGATCTTTGGATCTTTCTATTCATCAAAGAATCCTGAAAAAAAATGTACTCAACTATTTTAAATATTATTGTTATGATAATAATAACAATAATAATAATATTAAAATGTTTCTTCAGCAGCAAATCAGCATATTAGAATGATTTCTGAAGGATCATGTGACACTAAAGACTGGAGTAATGATGCTGAAAATTCAGCTTTGAAATCACAGGAATAAATTACATTACAAATATATTCAAATAGAGAAGCTATTTTAAATAGTAAAAATATTTCAAAATGTTACTGTTTTTGCTGTACTTTGGATCAAATAAATGCAGGCTTGGTGAACAGAAGAGACTTCTTTAAAAACATTAAAAACTCACTGTTCAAAAACTTTTGACTGATAGCGTATGTCACTCAGATGATGTTGGAAAAATGTTTAAATACTTCAAATCAATTTTCATGCTGATTACTTGTTTAATAGAAGAAAATTTTATTAGTAAAATGAGTCACTCTACAACCACATTGATATTTGCATGGATCGAGGCAGGATTTCACAAAAGAAAGAAATTGTGATGAAAAACAAACACTAATGGCATCAAGTAAATAAATTAAAACAAACAAAAAAAAGCCTTTCAAAAACACATTTATAATTAAATTTAATCATCATGTGGAGAGTGAACATGTGCCTCTCACACGGCAAATAATATTTCTTTCCCTAATATTTTCCAATGTTTACATTATAGATATTGACATTTTAATAAATTCCATGTGCTTTTATGACATTCTGAATTAGTTTACTTTTTATTTGTTATTAAAAGAGCAAATGCTCTACTTCATCCTATGTTCAAGATATTTACAAACAAAAACATGAATTACAATAAGCTAAAACTAAACGCTGATGTATTTAAAGTTACTGTTAGGAAATATATTTATGCATTCATATGATTTTTACAAGTATTTACTACAGTGAGTGACATCATTTGGCACTGTAATCATAGAAAAATCCAATAATGATTCTTATTTAAGAGAAATAAGACTCTTGCATTTATTTAAAATCATATCTGGGAAGAAAACCGAACATTAGTCGAACAGTTTGCATTCCGCCACATCTCACAGGATCACAGACATGCAAGAGCCGAAACGCGTTTCCATCCACTGAAACCGACACGCAACACCTGCACTACTGAACCTGAAGGACTACTGCAATTTCTGTGAGGTTTTAGTTAGCCGTTAGTCCTCAGACAAGAAAGATTATCCTGTCCTGAACGTAAAGTTCATCAGCGTTTAAGCAATGAGCAGCCAAAACATGATGAGGAGTGCCACAAACAGGAAGAGGCGGGACAGGAACTGCTCATCTGAGTGCTGAGGGGTTCCTGGAGCTGCTGCCGAAACACAAACAGAGAGAAAACATGTTCAATACATCAATACTGCTCTTTAACAAAGCATCGTTCTTTTATGGTTCACAAAAAGTACAAATCAATTACACTCCACTACTGATAAAAACATCACAATAATCCACAGCACTCCAGTCCATCAGTTAACATCTGGAGAAGACAAAAGCTGAAACAAATGCAGCATTAAGATGTTTTTAACTCAAATCTGAGTCCACAATCCATAATAACACTTCCTCCAGTGAAAAAGTGCATCTCCTGTTGTCTCTCACATCAAAATCCAGCCACATATTTGTTTAGAGCTGTTTTGTCTTGTAAACGCTGCTTGATCTGTGCAGATTTCTCTCCTGATTCACACCAGAACACTTTTCACTGAAGGAAGAGTTATTATGGATTATGGACTTTAGTTAACGTCTTCATGATGGATTTGATGCATCTCTCAGTTAAACTTTTGAAGTATAAACTGTTATATTAAATCATTTATTTCCATCAATCAGTTCCATCTGTCAAATAAAGTTCAATGAATCGATTAAAAACTCCGACTCAGTGATTCATTTGCAGCATCACCCATTTTTCACTATCTAAAATACTTTAGTAAAAATATATGTTGGTAAATACAGCTGTTTATTTTGCATTGTTATACTGGTGCACAAAAATGAAAATGATTAAAGTCAGGATAAACCAGAAGTAGCAACAGATCTTTTCTTCTGTATTGTGAGTACATCTGAGTGCAACAGATTATCATTAAAGAATAAATGTAGGGCGGAGCTTGTTTCTGTGCATCAGTTGTTGATTGGATGTTGAGATGTGGGTGTGGCTCTCAAAAATATATGCAGATGAGTGTGAGCTTGCAGGGGCGGAGCTTAAGAGACTAAATGATTGCAGAAGTTCTTTTCACATAAAGATGCAGTTATGGATTTTTGATTAAACATTACAAAGTCAAAAAAGAAAGAAACCTGCACAGATGAATCATTCATAATAATATAATCTATAACATGCATGAATTTTATACTTTATTTCCTTTTCATTTAGTGAAAACATGATGTTTAGCAAGATCATCCAATCCTACACTTCACCAGTGGTTTCTTAATGCCTGTTGAAGTATTTTTCACACGGTTTAGCACACACCTGGAGGCGGTCGTCCGTCATTGATATTAAACGCTGTAGCAAAGATCCCGAAAGGAAAAGCCCCGATACCGAAAGACATCTGGAAGCCTCCATCGCCGAAGCCAAAGCCCTGAAACCCCTGCAAACACACTGAACGGTCAGCTGTCCACATTAACACACAACACTGCATTACACTAACATTAGATTGATTATTCAGAAAAGAAATTACATTTACATCATGTGTGTCATTCCAAACCTTTCTTTCTTTTCATGAAAGACGAATTTAAGAATAATCTGGCCACTGTTTTATATATAATGACAGTGAACGGAGACTGCTGCTGTCAAGCTCCAAAATTACAAAAAGCAAAGCAAAACAATAAAAAAAGCATGATTAAAGCAGCCTAAAATATCTTCTGGAGTCATACAATGGATTTGTTTATGAACAGATCCAAACCATCAAATGATACTGACGCAGTGTATCTGATTCCTGAATAATCAATTAAATGTGCGTCTGCTCATCAGTAGACTTTGAATATCATCAGCTCCCCGTCAGATAATGGTGGTTTTTGTATATTAAACGTCTCTGTTTGTGTCCCACTAACAAAAGACAGCCATACGAGCCTGAACAACATGAGAGCGAATAGATGATGATTGCATTTTAATTTAGAGAAAAACAAGGTCTTTAATATTTGCATACTACAAAATGAGTTTTATCATGATAAATAATCCTTATGCAAGACTTTTGAGAGTTGAGAGAGAGCAGAGTGTGATGCAATCATAATGGTCAGATGTTGTCATCGTGGCGCTGAGCTCTTTCCAGCTTCTGTCCACAGAGACGGTCTTAATAAGCCCCAGCGGGACGCTCGTTTGACTAATGAATTACCTACAGGTTGGCACTACAGCAACCATCATCCACGTAACCGTTTCATCACAAACGTCTTGTGCAATGATACAGGTGGCATTGCAAACGCTTTATTGAGCTTTGATGGTATATATATTCCAAAAGCTGCGAATGATCATTGTGTTTTTGGGGAAAAAAAAATTACTCAGAAATTGCTAGTAAATTTCACAAAGAAAAGTTACAAAGAAACAGCAGGTGACACATTTAATTAAAAACAGAAGTTTTGAAGTAGAAAGTCTGAAATGGAATTTTCTAGTAAAACGTAGTCCAATAATCTGTTTTATTTACAGCTTCAAAAAATATTTTGAAGAACAAAAAATAGAAAAGCTTATAAACCTGCTTATATTGAGAAAAAAATGCCAATAATTCTAAATATGTAGTTATTTGAGAAATTTATACTCACGCCACGATTCTCAGGTTCTGGCCGTTGTCCTTGAGGTCGTGGAGGAGTTCTCTCTCTGAAATCATAAAGGAAAATTCACTTTACGTTTTATATTTCGATTAATGATGTACTGGTGTGTATAGATCACAAGTCAAATCACATTATTTTCTATAGTGCTTTATACAATATATAGAGTGATTTGAAGCAGATTTACAGTAATCAGCAAGAAAATAACTGTTAATGTTGTAAAATTAATCAATTATGTAACAAATTCAATTTCAGCTGTAAAGCAGCTCTACAGAAGACAAAAATCATTATTCAGATCAATTCAGTTCAATTACAGCGCCTGTGCTCATTAATTATGAAATGAATTCAATTAAGTGTTGTTTTAGTATCATTGAGATACTATAATAGATTTTTTTTATTAATATTTTGAATTATTTTTATATTTTTTGTTTTCATTTTAATTTTACTTAAAGGTGACATATTATGCCCCTTTTTACAATATGTAATATAAGTCTCAGGGGTCCCCAGAATGTAACTGTGACGTTTTCAGCAAAATACCCCACAGATAATTTATTATATCATTTTGAAAATGCCTATTTTGAGTGGAAGCAGAAACACTCTATATTAGAGCATGTGTCTTTAAATGCAGATGAGCTGCTGCTCCCGCCCCCTTTTCCAGAAGAGAGGTCTGTCATTACAGCTCATACCTGCTGAAAACATCTGTTTTGGTTCCGATTTAACATTTCTCACACTGCAATCATGCGTTTTAAACCACATTAGTTTAAACTTGTGATATACAGTTTTCTGAGAGCACACATCCGAAGCACACGCACAGAAAGCGGCTGTCACAGCATGTGAGTACTGTTCTCATTCACACACAAGTTTACGTTAAAAACACAAAAACAGTCGGTTATGACTGTGAAGGTAAACAGGGAAATAAATGGCATGTTTATTTTAGATCTGTGTGGCAGCAGCAATATACAGTAAATAAATCAATAAATGCACTGCTCTGTTGTCTCCTCTGAGGCTGTGACTGTAAACAGTGTTCTGTGCTCGTCTGTGCAGCCAAAGACAGAACAGTTAGCATGCTTTGCTCAAACTTTCTCCATGGCATTAGAACTGGTACACCGCTGTCGCTTGTGAAATCAAAATGACCGTGCCGTGGGTGAAAACTTACAGATTAAGGGGCGGTAATATTATAATGAGATCCCTTTGCAACATCACTAGGGGAGCGAGATCAGACGCGCTTGTTTTTTCAGACGCTTGCAGAAAAAGGCTTACTAAAACAAAGTTACTGGGTTAATCTTTAAACGTTTCCTTGGTTGGTAGCACTGATTATAGCACTTAAAACCTGGAAAAGTCAAATTTTCATGATATGTCACCTTTAAAGACTTAGTAATTTTGTTGTGTGTTTTTGTCATTTTTACATATTTTCTTAAATATATGTCTGTTTATTTATTTTAATTTTACTTTTAATTTTACTTTTCCTTGGCAATTAGCTAAAATAAAAAAAAAATAAAAAAATTTGTTTCAGTTAACATTTATTTCAGAATCAGAATTGGGGGTGTGCGAAATATATCGTCTGCGATAATATCGTAATTGTTGTTTTAACGATGTGCAATTTGACAATATCGAGTATTTTGCAAAAACCATTCAATGTCCTTACATATACATATACATATACATATATATATATATATATATATATATATATACATATACATATACATATATATATATATATATATATATATATATATATATATATATATATATATATATATATATACACACACATATATATATATATATATATATATATATATATATATATATATATATATATATATATATATATATATATATATATATATATATGTATGTATATGTATATGTATATATATATATATATATATATATGTGTGTGTGTGTGTGTGTGTGTGTGTATGTATTTATTTATTTGTATAATCCAAATGAGGTTGTCTCGTTTGATTATTTCATTTTCTTATTTGATTTGTAACTTGAGGGACACAAAGTTTGCTTTCTCCTGCTGCATGATTAATAATCATATTTCTAAGCTCTACAACACAAATATCATTTCATAACGATGACAGAGTTGGATGGTGAGCTGTACCTGGGGTCTTGCTGGCCGGTGCTGCCTCTGCCGTACAGTGGGATCACTTTATCTCGACTGATGCCGGCTTTACAAACGGGACACACCTGTCTGTTGGGCCTGGTTTCCAGCCACTGCAAACACACACAGACACACAGTTAGGTGAATCATACAACAGTCACATCACATGATCATAAGTGCTTACTGAACACTTACTTGATGCAAACACGGCCAGCTAAGAGGAGACGTCAAGGAGAGATCCAGACAGAAGAGAGAAAATAAAGCAATTATTACCCAATCAGCATTTCATGAGAGTCTCGCGTTCATCTATCAGTAGGGTCTCACCAGAAGAGATGTCCACACAGACTGATGACGGCGTCTTTGGACGTGTCCAGACAGATGTTGCACTCAAAGGTGCTGTCCTGAGCTCCGCTGCTGCTGCTGTTTTCTCCAGCCGTCTGTCCATTCGCTGCTGAACTCTCACTGGCCGCTGCACTGGCCATTCTGCATTCACCTCAATGACCTCAGCGCATGCAAAACCTCCACATAAACACAGCAAAAACTCATGCATTAAACATACACACACAGATTCAGAGCAGTATAGTACAAGAATAGAATGATTCTATTCATACAGATCACTGGGTTTATTATATATATATATATATATATATATATATATATATATATATATATATATATATATATAGTAGTCAACATTTGAAGTGGATCAGAAAAGAAAAGAATGGTATTGTTTTGGTTTTAGGACAACTTTGATGAAAGGTTTTGATCCACTTCAAATGTTGACTACTGTATATACACTACCAGTCAAATGTTTTTGGACAGTAAGATTTTTAATGTTTTTTTTTTTTTTTTTTTTAAAAAGTCTCTTCTGCTCATCGAGCCTGCATTTAGAGCCAACCTGTCCTGTGGCATCAAAAATGCAAAACGGAATAAAAAAAAATTCAACAATCACTTCACAGACAGCAGAGACACACGGAGCCTGTGGCAAGCCATCCAGTCCATCACTGACTACAAGCCCCCGCCACAGGCCTGTGATGATGACACATCCCTCCCAGATGCACTCAACCACTTTTATTCACGGTTTGAAATGCAGAATGACACACCTTCAAAAAAAAAACTGCCCACACCTCCCAATGACCAGGCGCTCTGTCTGTCTCCAGCTGACGTAAGGAAGACCCTGTCCAGGATTAACCCACGCAAGGCTGCGGGTCCTGACAGCACACCTGGGTGTGTACTGAGAGACTGTGCTGAACAGCTGACAGATGTCCTTACAGATATCTTCAACACCTCGCTGAGCCAGGCAGTCGTCCCCACATGTCTCAAATCCACAACAATCATACCAGTACCAAAGAAATCACCTGTGTCCTGTCTAAATGACTACCGTCCCATAGCACTGACTCCAATCATGATGAAGTGCTTTGAGAACTTAGTCATGCACAACATCAAAACCAGCCTCCCCAACACACTCGATCCGCTCCAGTTTGCATACCATCCAAACCGCTCCACAGACGATGCAATTTCCTCCACCCTCCACCTGGCTCTTACCCATCTAGAAAATAAAGACTCTTATGTTAGAATGCTGTTCATTGACTTCAGCTCAGCATTCAACACAATAATCCCACAACAGCTCATCAACAAGCTAAACCTGCTGGGCCTAAATGCCTCCCTCTGCAACTGGATCCTGGACTTTCTAACCGGAAGACCTCAGTCAGTCCATGTCGGCCACAACACCTCGAGCACTACCACACTGAGCACAGGTGCCCCACAGGGCTGTGTGCTCAGCCCGCTGCTCTTCACGCTGCTGACCCACGACTGCACTGCCAAGTTCAGCTCCAACCACATCATCAAGTTCGCTGATGACACAACAGTGGTAGGTCTCATCAGCAACAACGATGAAACGCACTACAGAGAGGAAGCGGCACAGCTGGCTGAATGGTGTGGCGCTAACAACCTGTCCCTCAATGTGGAGAAGACAAAGGAGGTTGTGATGGACTTCAGGAGAAACTCCGTTGACCACCCCCCCACTGACCATCGACAGCTCGACTGTGGAGAGAGTCAGCAGCACTAAATTCCTGGGGATGCACATCACAGAGGATCTCACCTGGACCACCAACACCGTGTCACTCTCCAAGAAGGCACAACAGCGCCTACACTTTCTCCGCCGGCTGAAAAGAGCAAGTCTCCCTCCACCCATCCTCACCACATTCTACAGGGGCACCATTAAGAGTTTGCTGACCAGCTGTATCACTGTCTGGTACGGGAACTGTACTGCAGCAGACCGCAAGACCCTCCAGCGGACAGTGAACACAGCTGCCAAGATCATCGGTGCCCCTCTCCCCTCCATCCTGGACATTTTCCTTACACGATGCTCCAGCAAAGCCAACCGTATTGTGAAGGACTCCACCCATCCCTCCCACAGTCTCTTCCAGCTCCTGCCATCAGGAAGATGATACCGGATACCCCCCCAACCTTACCACATCAAAATAAAAACTGTATGAAAACTTTTTTGTGCAATTCGAAGTGTGCTACACACAGGTGAGTGGGCCTGTACAAACCACCTGTAGTAACACACTCTCCTCCTCAATGCGCACTAGACACTTTTCACACACACTGCTGTGTGTACACAATCCCACAAAAGACTCAGTAATGCATGTATGTTTACATGCTCATGCACTACAAAGCATCCTGCACTGCTGCCCAGCCAGCAGCTTGACTCACAATGTCTCTCTTTGCACATGTACAGTATTTATCTGAAGCATTCGTATAGTTTGTATAGTTTGTATTTTTTAGTTTATGTATAGGTAAACATTTATATATAGTATATTTATAGTCAATTTATAGTCATCTATCAGTAGTTTAGTTGTGTATAGGTTTATACTGTTTTACTTCTTTGTTGTAAGTCTGTATTGATGTAGCATCGTGGTTCTGTGAGGCACGACATTTCGTTCCACTGTGTGTCCCCACATGTAGCGGAATGACAATAAAGCTCAACTTAACTTGACTTGACTTGATTTATTTGACTGAAAGTACAGCAAAAGCAGTAAAATTTTGAAATATTTTTACTATTTCAAATAACTGTTTTCTTTGTGAATATCTGTTAAAATGTAATTTATAGTTTTGATCAAATCTGAATTTTCAGCATCATTACTCCAGTCTTCAGTGTCACATGACCCTTCAGAAATAATTCTAATATACTGATTTACTGCTCAAGAAACATTTCTGATTATTATCAATATTTAAAACAGTTGAGTACATTTTTTGTCAGGATTCTTTGATGAATAGAAAGATCCAAAGATCAGCATTTATCTGAAATAAAAAGCTTTTGTAACATTATACACTATACCATTAAAAAGCTTGAGTCAGTATCATTTTTTAAAGAAATTATAGATATTAATAATTTTATTTGGCAAGGATGCTTTAAATTGATCAAAAGTGATGATGAAGACATTCATAATGTTACAAAATATTACTATTTCAGATAAATGCTGTTCTTCTGAACTTTCTATTCATCAAAGAAACCTGAAAAAATTCTATTCAGCTGTTTTCAACATAATAATAGTAATAATAATAATACTACTACTACATGTTTCTTGAGCAGCAAATCAGCTTATTAGAATGATTTCTGAAGGATCATGTGACACTGAAGACTGGAGTAATGATGCTGAAAATTCAGCTGCGCATCACAGAAATAAATTACATTTAAAACAGTAAAATTATTTCAAAATGTTACTGTTTTTGCTGTACTTTGGATCAAATAAATGAAGGCTCAGTGAGCAAAAGAGACTTGCTTAAAAAATACTAAAAATCTTACGGTTCAAAAACTTTTGACTGGTAGTGTATATTTACACATACACACACACACACACACACACAACACACACAACACACACAACACACACAACACACACACACACACGTATTTATGTTATTACAGTTAACTAATGAGTATGTGTGTATACATATCTACACATTATTTAATACACACACACATACATACATTATATATATATATATATATATATATATATATATATATATATATATATATATATATATATATATATAGTCTAGTAAAATATAATATACACATACATATACTCATACATGACAATGAATACAAATATTATATAAATGTCCATATATATATATATTTACAGACATATGTGGCGAAATGTTTCAGTCAAAACAACACAAAGCGCGCAGTGCGTCAGAATCTGCTGATGTTGTTAGCTGATTAGCTGATTAGTTCGCTTATCTAAAGCACACGCAACACAGCTATCCGTTAACTAATTACGCGATTATGTTTCTAATAATGTAGAATTAAAAGTATTACCTGCTGCGTCTCATCAAAGCGTCTGAGGAGAGAGAAATCAAAGCCGCTGCTGCTTCTCTCATCAACTTTCAGCGGATTGCGTCAACATTACGCCACCGGAAGTTAAAACCTGCTGACGTCAGACGCGTTAGACCAATGGCGTCACTCTTATCTAAATGTATTGGTCTCTCGTTTCATCTCTTAGACTTACAAATAACAAAAAGAGTGCCAAATTTTTGATGTATTATGACAACTTTTCTAAAAGGATGTAATTTTATTTTTTTTACTTTTGTAATTTGACGCACGCAAATCCAGAATGTTTGTTTTCTGTTCTATAAGTTTTGCAGTAAAAAAAAAAAAAAAAAAAAAAAAAAAAAAAACCTGTGGGGTTCCTTTGTAACAAATATAAATTGGAGAAAGGCCTGGCTTTTGCCAAATAAATTTTGCATATCTAACAAAGTTAAGAAGATTCATTATAAAATCCTTCATAAAATGTATCCCGTTAATTTGTCTGTTTCTAAATATTCTGATGTTGAAGAGTCTTGCTCGTTTTGTGGTTTTGTTGAGGAAACAGCTATTTTTATTATTATTATTATTATTGTGGTGTTACCAGCAAATTATGGGTTGAGTTAAGCACCTGTTTCTAACCTTACAGATGTGACCCATACCTTCGCCCCCAAAGATGTTGTTTTTTATTATGAAAATCCAAAGCTTTTATCTGCTGAATATGCTGTTGATTTTCTTATATTGAACGCAAAATTCTTCATTCATAAGCAAAAATGGCTTAAATCTCCTTTGTCTTTCCCCCTTCTTCTTTCTGAATTTGATTCTCTTGTTTCATCTCTTAGACTTACAAATAACAAAAAGAGTGCCAAATTTTTGATGCACTGACAACTTTTCTAGAATGATGTGATTTTATTTTTGCACTTTTCTGTATAGATAATACCATAATTTGATGTACACAAATCCAGAATATTCTTTTCTGTCCTTATTTGTATGATTGTTCTTTGTAGGAATATATTCATATCTCGTATCCCTGTTCTTGTATGTTTCCACAAGCTTTGCAAAAAAAAAAAAAAAAAAAAAAAAAACTCCTATCGAAATGAGGCGTCCCGAACGTTTTCTGTGATTGATACATTTATCAACGTTATTTTAGGTGTAAGTTATTATTTACCCAGTCACGTGATCGCTACTACTTTTCTCAACGCTACTCTGGATCGGCCAATCGCTGTCGTTGTGATAATAAAGTTTATTTAAGCATTTGCTAGAGACTGATCAGACAGAGATTCATTTGTATCTCAAGTACGAATCATTGGAAATTATACATGTTAATTATTATACATTGTAGTGTTCAAAATGCCTCTAAATAGACAAAAATTATCTTGAGATTTGACTGCGTCTCAAAGGAGAACAGACTTTCTGAGCCTCTGAGCGCCACCTGGAGGAGAAACATGATCTGAATGATTGCACTACAATATTATGTGAATTTTGAAGCATTAATGGACAAATCAGTGAGGAAAAGAGAAAAAGGTGAGGAGATAATAATAACAATAATAATAAAATATATTACTCCAAGAATGGTGTGACTGTGATGTATGTAATTTCAGTTATTGAGTCTGTTTTAATAGTGTTAATTAAATTTAATTTACAACCACTGTACATTTACAAAAGCACTGTTCCTCTTTTTCAAAAAACTATAAAATAAGAGTAGTAAATAATGATAATACTATGCAAAAGATCTTGCAATACAAATCTTGCAATTCACCAATCAAGAATATAATAAAAACCTACAGCAAATGTCCTGAAACAAATCAATTTAATCTCTGCCCTGTAGAATTTAGTATTATAAATTAAACTGTAATTTATAACAGTGAGTATTATATTTTATTTTATAGATTCAAGATTTTTATTCATTACATACACAGTTACATATAAAACACAACTTGCAATGAAATGTAAACCTGGTCAGCTTTATAGACTGTGCATTAGAAGATAGAAAATAGTAATAATGTATGACAAATATAATAAATAATAATAAGGAAAATATAAGCAATAATAACATAATTGCATAATCTTTGGGGGCGGCTTGAGCCCCTGATGTTTTGCCAAAAGCCCCTGATCTTTTTGAAGATGGACCACTCACTTCACAAATAAAATATGTTTTATTAATTTTAATTTGTTCTCCAAGTACTAGAAATCCATTTGTCCATGATAAAAGCAGTCTGCGCTGCTAGTTGTGGTAGATTACTGCTTTCCTTATGTGTTCATTCCACTAAACACAGCTTGAAGGCCCTCCTCGGATTATGTTTTGGATATTTAAATAGCCAGATCGCCAACAGATTTAATCACCCATGCAAACTTGTTCCTAAATGACAATGATTGAGTTATGTTTACTAAATCCTTAAAGGGATAGTTCACCCCAAAGTGAAAATTCTGTCATTAATTACTCACCCTCATGTCGTTCCAAACCCGTAAGGCCTTCGTTCATCTTCGGAACACAAATTAAGATATTTCTGATGAAATCGGAGAGCTCTCTGACCCTCCATAGACAGCAACTCAACTGAATGTTCCCAGGTCCAGAAACGTGGTAAGGACATCAGTAAAACAGTCCATGTGACATCAGTCAAGAATTCAAGAATGAAACAAATGAAGTCTTTATGAGCGAGTCACTGAATCATTCCTTCAACTTGATTTTTTTAACAATATGTTGAATATAGAATACATTTTATAAACAGATTGTAGCAACATTGTCAGAACCTCTAGTAAATTGCATGTTATTTTGTTTAGTTGTCTATTTTTCCAGAATCATGGTGGGAGAATCGTGATATCTATTTAAAAAAAAAAAAGTGATTCTCCATTCTCCATTTATCCAGAATCGTGCAGCTCTAGTTGGTCATTTATCCACACATAATGTAAACAAATAAATTACTTTAATGTCAGATAAAGCATCAAAGATGTGGTTAGTGAGGCTCAGTATCCAACGTATGGCGGCCCCAGTGGAAAAAACATACTAAAATATATTTGAAATACATTTATTTTGTGCTAAGTATTCTACAAATACATTTATATATTTACGTGCATAATAAAATACCCTGCAATTGTATTTTTGGTATTCTAAACTGGTACAATTAACTGGGAGTTGGGGTGGGCTAAAACCCCTAATCTCTCACAACCCTATCAATGCCCCTGGTGTGTGTGTGTGTGTGTGTGTGTGTGTGTGTGTTTCCCACAAGGGTCTCAGTGAACACACCTGGGAATCTGCAGTGAATGGGTGCCGTCAGAATGGGTGCCAAACAGCTGATAAAAACATCACAATAATCCACAAGTAATCCACAGCACTCCAGTCCATCAGTTAACATCTGGAGAAGACAAAAGCTGAAACAAATCCAGCATTAAGATGTTTTTAACTCAAATACGAGTCCATAATCCATAATAACGCTTCCTCCAGTGAAAAAGTGCATCTCCTGTTGTCTCTCACATCAAAATCCAGCCACATATTTGTTTAGAGCTGTTTTGTCTTGTAAACGCTGCTTGATCTGTGCAGATTTCTCTCCTGATTCACACCAGAACACTTTTCACTGGAGGAAGAGTTATTATGGATTATAGATTATTTTCTTGTATGTTTTTATCAGCTGTTTGGACTCTCATTCTGACGGCACCCATTCACTGCAGAGCATCCATTGCTGAGCAAGTGATGCAGTGACACATTTCTCCAAATCTGATGAAGAAACAAACTCATCTACATCTTGGATGGTCTGAGGTTAAGCACATTTCCAGCACATTCACATTTTTGGGTGAGCTATTCCTTTAAGGCAGTAAAACTAATATCCATCAATATGCTAGATCAAGTCATCAGTATATATTTGCAAACGGCTGAAGCTCAGACATTCCTTCATCGCTCATCATCACAAAACTATGTCACAAACATGATTCTGCTGGGAAAGGATGTGATTCATAGCACTCTCAGAACTAACTTCCATCAGTGTTTTTAATCAACTGCTGTTTTAGAGGATGTACAGCAGATCTACAAAGTGCTGCAATACTTATTGGACTTCATTTTCAACACTAGATTTTATTGTTATCATCTCAGACTGTACAAAATTTGATTGTAAAATGTGTCCCTGGAGCACAAAAGCAGTCATAAGTAGCACAGGTATATTTGTAGCAATAGCCAAAAATACATTATATGGGTCAAAATTATCTATTTTTTTATGCCAAAAATCATTAGGATATTAAGTAAATATGATGTTCCATGAAGATATTTTGTAAATTTCCTACCGTAAATATATCAAAACTTAATTTTTGATTAGTAATATGCATTGCTAAGAACTTCATTTGGACAACTTTAAAGGCGATATTTCTCAATATTTACATTTTTTTTGCTCCCTCAGATTCCAGATTTTCAAATAGTTGTATCTCAACCAAATATTGTCCTATCCTAACAAACCATACATCAATGGAAAGATTATATTCAGCTTTCAGATAATGAAATGTGTAAATGTGACCCCAGATGTGCTGTTTAGTTCTCTAATACAGTGTGTGTGTAAGGCAGGATTACAGTAGGGGCGGGGCGTGCGTTAGCGGAGGGGCGTGGCTTGCGCTTGTATGTCATGGGGGCGTGGCCTTCGGTTCAGCGGAGGGGCGGGGCGTGCGGTTGCCAGGCGCTGGGTCGAGATGGGTATAAACGGAGGTCGGAGCCAGCCGCAGGTGGGCTGTACAAACCAACAGAAGATTTTGATTGGTTTGTTTAATGTCATGTGGGTTGTAGTACCGGTTCACGCTCCTGGTGGCGGTAGTGGGCGAATATTTTGCGATCAGTCAAAAACGAAGAAGACAACTTTCAGATGAGTGTAAGAGGTAAGCGTGATGTACAATTTTTGTTTGTTTGTTTTGTTAAAATTATTACAAAAAAAAAAAAAATGAAATGTGCATTTTCTGGCTTTTGTACTCTGTATCAATAATTATGAATTACAAAATTATAATAGCCCATTTGAATTTTGTTAGATGATGCTGACTAGCTAATTAGCTACCTGATGCTAACTTGAGGTAATTTTTAAATATAAAATCCAAATATTTTTATTCAACCAACTAGTTTGAATACATTTGATGGAAAAACAAAGGATTTGATGTTCAGAACAGAATAACTACAGTAATACTCCATTGCCCCCTGGGGGCATTTTTACTGACTATGTTTGAGACAAAAATTATGTCATTCTGAGAATATAATTATATTTTCCTTAAATAACACGTACTCCCTTTCTACAGACCCTACTGTTCTCATATCATATATAACTAATGTTTTACAAAACAACAAGCTTTAAAACGCTTTTATTTATTTATTTATTTATTTTTACTGTTGAAAATTTGATAATTTACTGTGCATTTCACTTTAATATGTTCCTTGGTAGGCTACTGCAGAAGAATTGTAGAAGTAAAATGTAATATCCAGAAATATGCTTGAATTACTACAGTTAAAGGATTTAAAACGACATCATCACGGAGTGTAAAGACATGATTTCAAAGCAGACAGTGAATGTACTGAATACAAACAATAATGACAAAACTGTAAGAATAAGATGTGATTTCAATGTTGACAGAGAATGGTATTGGGCACAAACAATAATGACAAAACTAAGAATTTCAGTTTAAACTACTCTAAAAATGCGTTATATTTATATTATTTTAAACTGCGATGAAATCCAGCCTACTCGCGGCATAAGCTCCTCCCACTTGCTGTTCTTGGCGTAAGCTCCTCCCACTCGCAGGTCTCCAGGCTGCAGCGATCACTACTTGTGCACTCGTGTGGGAAGTGCTGAAATTTCAACGCGTCACAGCCGCGACGCGTTACACACGGATCACACGCAGATTCTGATCGCGGAGGAGCTCGAGCGAACGACGCGTTCGGCGGCACTTTAACGGCTTTAAGCCGAGAACTAGTCCCCTGCTTGATAACTCAGCAGCTAACTAACTCCTCCACTAGCCCGCTAGCGAGCGTCACACACATCTCAGGTCTCGGATATTAATAGTTCCGATCGAGCTGATCGATCGATCAATCAATGATCATGGAGAGGAAGAGGACAGACTGTCCGGCTCTTCCACCCGGCTGGAAGAAGGAAGAAGTGATCCGGAAGTCCGGTCTGAGCGCTGGGAAGAGTGATGTGTATTATTACAGGTGAGTTAAGTCTGTTTGTTCTGTGTGTTTCTGTGTTTGTTTGAAGTGTGCGCGCAGAGGATGTTAAAGCGTTACATTATATCTAGAAGAAGAGCTGAACTCGCTGGAGAGATACATTGTAACTCCTGCGCTGTGACGTCACTGCATTACAGTGAGCGCGTGTGTGTGTGTGTGTGTGTGATGAACTTGAGCGTTTCCTCTGAGCTTCACCTGTTGAGTCCTCTGCTTTAAACATTTACTGTTTATGATTTATGTAGAAGGACACTCAGAATACACATATTTGAAGCAATTATTGTTAATAATTTCTAAGTAAACAATCGCTCACATAAATGTTTAATTATTAATGTAAGTGCAGTTGTAGATGTATGTTTTTATGTAAGATGTGAGCATAGGGTGGCATGTTTAAGACCGATGCGTTTTGGAAACAAAAAAATGTATAATAAAAAATATATATCTAGTATTTTTGACTGGAATTGGTGTTTCTCTGGCTGAAACTGATAAAGCAGGGAGCCAATGTCATTCTATAAATAGAAAACAATATAATGAAAGCA
Source organism: Spinibarbus caldwelli (assembly GCA_039654775.1). Classification (NCBI taxonomy): domain Eukaryota; kingdom Metazoa; phylum Chordata; class Actinopteri; order Cypriniformes; family Cyprinidae; genus Spinibarbus; species Spinibarbus caldwelli. Next base: position 92,774 of record CM077223.1, on the reverse strand, counting down.
AAAATATTCATGTATATTTTACAATAGTTCTCTGAATTTTACTATGCAAATTTAAAAACAGATTTTTTTTTTTGTTATTGACACATGGGGAATTAATGATTCAATTAAGGATTCAGTACTTTAAAATGTTACCTATTTAAATTTTAGTTACAGTAATGTTTACAGTAATGTTGTAGTAATGTTTGTCATTTTATTAGGTTTTTTTTCCATTATGTCTGTATAAGTTATTTATTAAGTTTTAGTTTTATTTAATTTGAGTTGTTTTAGTACTTCAACAAACTACATTGAAATGAAATAATATTGAATTTATAGATATGTGTGTCTATGTGTGTGCATATGTCTGTGTGTGAGTGTGTGTGTACATACACGTAGTTGTTTTTGGTGTTTGGCTTAGTTTTATGTTAGAATCATTATTACACTTATACCTTTTGTTCTCTTAATATTTTGAATTGTTTGTAGTTTTATTTTGTTTTCATTTAAATGTTAAGTTTAGAAATTTTGTCATATGCATTTCTCATTTTTATTTAATTAATTTTTTTAATGTGTGTGTATATATACTATTTATAAAGCTTTAGCTTTTAGTATTGGATCAGTTTTAGTTGTTTTAATACTACAATTGATTGTTTCTGTTGTCCTCATTTGTAAGTCACTTTGGATAAAAGCGTCTGCTAAATGACTAAAAGTAAAAGTAAAATACAATTTTTTTTAAACTGTAAACAAAAAGATTATTGGGGGACATTTTACAAGAAAATATAATTTCAGTCTTTTTACTTCAAAATTGAACTAATTTAGTGCGTTACTTGCCATTTCTTTGTAATTATTTGTGAAATTTTCTAGCAATTTCTGAGTGAAAATTGTTTCAAAATAAATCTTACCAGGGTCAGAGTCAAACTAAAACCACAAAAACATTTCTTTTATTTTAAATAAAATAAATATTAGCTAAAATAAAAATATATAAAATATAATACATTTATATAAAAACTTATAAATATAATATAAATAAAATATATAAAAAACGACACAAAATTTCTTAGTTCAACTTAATGTACTAAAATTAAAATTAAAACCAAAATAAAAATAATAAAAGCTATGTAGACATATTTAAAAAAAAAAAAAAAAAAACAATAACAAAATTGTATGAAAATGACACACACACAAAAAAACTTGAACTAAATGGAAAAAATAGAAAATATAAAAATAAAAACAAATTCAAAACACTGATTATAAAAGACTATAAAAGTATCTGATTGATACTAAAATAACAGTAAATCTTATACTATATTTTCCAGTGAAAATTGTCTGATGGGTCAGATATCAGCAGATCTATCTAGTTCTTGTTTCTCGGTGCGGCTCAGAGTGAAATGAGAAGGCCGACTGTTGTTCTTGTTTGAACATGCTGAAGCCGTGACCTTGATACGTGAATGATTCAGTCGTGTTAAAGTGAGTAAGAGACTTTATTAGGGCCATGAACTGCTCATGTGTCCAGCAGATGATCACTGAACAGTTATCATAAGTGTCAGATCCTTCTTGTGTTTGTTTCAAACCCGTCAAAGCACGTATTTTTGCTTCTCTGTCTGTCGTTGAGTAGCATGATATTAATGTAACAGCATTGTGTCGCAGTAATTAACGTGTTTAGTTTTGTCTCTGATGATGTGTTTCTCAGTTTACTCATTTTCACTTGTGGTTTTGAGCTGGACTCAGTCTCTGATGGACTGTCACTGTCAGTTTGATGTGTGTTTTGTGCATAAACAGTGCAGCTTGAGATCAGCAGTTCCGGTCTGATCAGCTTCAGTCAGAGCACACGGGGTTTCATCTGTTTACCTGGAAAGCCACATTTCCAGTGGACCTGGTTTATTAAATGAGTGATTTTGAGGAAGAACTTGTCAATTTTTTTTCTGTCGATTCTGTCTAAGCGGGTGGTTTTTAGGTAGTATTAGCTGACGTTATGCTGATAATCAAAAGTCTGACTGGCTGATGTTATTTTAGATCCATACTGGACTTACTCATATGAAAACTGTGAGTTTCACTTCTTAAAAACTCTCAAGCGAATCATCTTTTCTTTGTTCAGATGGCTGGAGTGTGTTTGTATGTGATTTATTTTATATATCTGACATGATGACAGGACACTCCTCACTAAATTAAACACAATGGCCCGGTTTCATAGACAGGGCTTATCTTAAACCAGGATTAGGCCATAGTTCATTTAGGACATTTAAGTAATTTTTATAAACATGCCTTTAGAAAAAAACATTACTGGTGTGCATCTTAAGACAAAACAAAGGTAATGACATGTTTTAAGATCAGTCGGTGCAAGTTTCTTTCAGTTGAAACAGCTCAGATTTTCATTTTAGTCTAGGACTAGGCTTAAGCCTTGTCTGTGAAACCGGGGAATGAGTCATGTGACAACGTATACTGCTGATATATCAATCAGACTTTAAAACATACTTCATTTTTTATTTTTATTTTTTGGTCTATGGAACTGTAGTTGCATTATTTCATTAAAAACAGACAGTTACCACTATTGGTTTGGTAAATAAACAAACAAATCTTTTGAGATTATTTCTTTTTTCTCCTGCTAAAAATTGCAATTTATAATGCATGCATTTGTTTTACAAAGTGCATGCAAAAAATTGCATTATAAATTTTGTTTTGCAAAATGCATGCAAAAACTTGCTTTACAAATTGCAGTTGCAATTTATGTGTGGCAGAGAAGACCCTGATTGTATGTAAAACAATATTTTAAAAAAAGAAAAAATTATATTTAATTTTACATTAATATTCTTTTACCCTGTATACAATATTTTAATATTTAAAATAATTATATGAAATCTTTAGTTCATATTAAATGCAGAATTTATTTATTTGTTTAATTTCTAGCATGTACAGTCTTACATATCAGCGTTAGATCAGTAGTTACAGGTATCAGCATTGGTTATTGATAATCCACATTACTCGGACACTATTCTATGCAGTAGTAGTGTGATGTGAAAGCAGACGAGACTCTCGTGCTCAGATTAGATTACTGTTGGTGTCTGATTACTATTCAAACATCATCACACACACACGACGCCTGCAACTCAACCCAAACCCTGTTCTTCAGTCCGTCTGGAGAGATTCATGTGTGTTTGCAGCGTCGCAGTGAGTCGAGCGCCATGAAGCCGCTGCGTCTGTTCACGCGCTATGGGGGAAGGGTGAGAGTGTGTGTGTGTGTGTGAGTGAGTGTGTGTGTGAGAGTGTGTGTATATAAGGTGCCATCATGGCAGAGGAAGGCCTGTAAACTGATCTGCCGTTAGAATATATCTGCAGTCCTGATGGACGTCTCAGGACATCTGAGTGACATCACTTCCTGTTACATTCCGTTTAAGTGCATGTAGAACTCAATGGATGCTCTGCAGTGAATGGGTGCCGTCAGAATGAGAGTCCAAACAGCTGATAAAAACATCACAATAATCCACAAGTAATCCACACCACTCTAGTCCATCAGTTAACATCTGGAGAAGACAAAAGCTGAAACAAATTCATCATTAAGATGTTTTTAACTAAAATACAAATAGTCCATAATCCATAATAACTCTTCCTCCAGTGAAAAGTGTTCTGGTGTGAATCAGGAGAGAAATCTGCACAGATCAAGCAGCGTTTACAAGACAAAACAGCTCTAAACAAATATGTGGCTGGATTTTGATGTGAGAGACAACAGGAGATGCACTTTTTCACTGGAGGAAGCATTATTATGGATTATGGACTCATATTTTAGTTTAAAACATCTTAATGATGAATTTGTTTCAGCTTTTGTCTTCTCCAGATGTTAACTGATGGACTGGAGTGCTGTGGATTATTGTGATGTTTGTATCAGCTGTTTGGGCTCTCATTCTGACGGCACCCATTCACTGCAGAGGATTGTTTTTGAAATGTTTTTTTTTTTTATGATGACACACACACACACTGATGTTTGAGCACTGTGAGCATTAGTACTAGTGTTGATTGACTTGGCAAACACTACTAATCAGTTAAACTGTTCTGGTACTATATGAGTTTATTCTGTACATGATGGTTTTGGCCAATAGTTTTACTCAAAGTAGACAGAAAGTCAGACTGTAGGTTATGAGACGTTTTGCTTCCACTCCATCGGAGGTTGTAGATCTGGATGAGAAGGTTTAGTTGCACCACATATAGGTGTTTGTTCAGAGGTCAGAGGTCATCCTGATTATACTGAAGGATTCTGAGATTAGCTTTCTTCATCTCTCACCTCGACTGACCTGTTTCTCCGCTGACGTCTCTTTCGATGATGTTCTCCTACATGCTAATGGCGCTTCATTAGTTTCATTGTTTCTCACTCGAGCGCAAACAGGCAACAAGCCAGCAGACGACTTCCTGTTAGTGCTGCTAACTGCAAACTGTTATTGAGTCATTCCCAATAAACTTTGGAGCTGCTGCACGCGTTCGAGAGCTTCATTTTTCTAGCATGAAGCAGAATGGCGGCCGAAGCGCTTCAGTTTTTATGCGGATGGAAAACTGTAGTAAAATCCTCTGAGCGTTTCCTGCTGCGCGGCTCAATCTACTAAACAAATGATGTTAAATGAGTTTGCAGTGTGAAGGTTTCACCATCAAGCCTTTTCACAGGCTTGTTCAAGGAAAGCAGAGAGTTTTAACAACAAAGCATCAGTATGTTAAAACTATTAGTAAAATGGGATGAGAAATCAAAAAGAAATTATGGTTGATTTTTATTTTTATTGACAAATTAATCATTACTGATGAAATAAATAGTAACCGTCTGTCCATCTGTCCATCCATCCGTCTGTCCGTCCCTCTGGCCGTCCGTCCCTCTGTCCGTCTTTCTGTCCGTTCCTCTGTCCATCCGTCTGTCCATCCCTCTGTCCGTCTTTGTCCGTCCCTCTGTCCGTCTTTCTGTCCGTTCCTCTGTCCTTTCCTCTGTCCTTCCGTGTTTCTGTCCGTTCCTCTGTCCGTCCGTCCGTCTTTCTACCCGGCTGTCCGTCCGTCCGTCTGTCCATCCGTCTGTCCGTCCCTCTGTCCGTCTTTCTGTCCGTTCCTCTGTCCATCCGTCTGTCCATCCCTCTGTCCGTCTTTGTCCGTCCCTCTGTCCGTCTTTCTGTCCGTTCCTCTGTCCTTTCCTCTGTCCTTCCGTGTTTCTGTCCGTTCCTCTGTCCGTCCGTCCGTCTTTCTACCCGGCTGTCCGTCCGTCCGTCTGTCCATCCGTCTGTCCGTCCCTCTGTCCGTCTTTGTCCGTCTGTCCGTCCCTCTGTCCGTCTTTGTCCGTCCCTCTGTCCGTCTTTCTGTCCGTTCCTCTGTCCATTCCTCTGTCCTTCCGTCTTTCTGTCTGTTCCTCTGTCCGTCCGTCTGTCTGTCTACCCGTCGGTCCGTCCGTCCGTCTGTCCATCCGTCTGTCCGTCCCTCTGTCCGTCTTTGTCCGTCTGTCCGTCCCTCTGTCCGTCTTTCTGTCCGTTCCTCTGTCCGTCCGTCCGTCTTTCTACCCGTCTGTCCGTCCGTCCGTCTGTCCATCCGTCTGTCTGTCCCTCTGTCCGTCTTTCTGTCCGTTCCTCTGTCCGTCCGTCCGTCTGTCTACCCGTCTGTCCGTCCGTCCGTCTGTCCGTCCCTCTGTCCGTCTTTCTGTCCGTTCCTCTGTCCATTCCTCTGTCCTTCCATCTTTCTGTCTGTTCCTCTGTCCGTCCGTCTGTCTGTCTACCCGTCTGTCTGTCCGTCCGTCTGTCCATCCGTCTGTCCGTCCCTCTGTCCGTCCCTCTGTCCGTCTGTCCGTCCCTCTGTCCGTCTTTCTGTCCGTTCCTCTGTCCGTCCGTCCGTCTGTCCATCCATCTGTCCATCTTTGTCCGTCTGTCCGTCCCTCTGTCCGTCTTTCTGTCCGTTCCTCTGTCCGTCCGTCTGTCTGTCTACCCGTCTGTCCGTCCGTCCGTCTGTCCATCCGTCTGTCCGTCCCTCTGTCCGTCTTTCTGTCCGTTCCTCTGTCCATCCGTCTGTCCGTCCCTCTGTCCATCTTTGTCCGTCTGTCCGTCCCTCTGTCCTTCTTTCTGTCCGTTCCTCTGTCCATCCGTCTTTCTGTCCGTTCCTCTGTCCGTCCGTCCGTCTGTCTACCCGTCTGTCCGTCCGTCCGTCTGTCCATCCGTCTGTCCGTCCCTCTGTCCGTCTTTGTCTGTCTGTCCGTCCCTCTGTCCGTCTTTCTGTCCGTTCCTCTGTCCGTCTGTCCGTCCATCCGTCTGTCCATTCCTCTGTCCGTCCGTCCGTCCGTCCGTCCGTCCGTCCGTCCGTCTGTCTGTCTGTCCGTCTGTCCGTCCGTCTGTCTGTCTGTCCGTCCGTCTGTCTGTCTGTCCATCTGTCTGTCCGTCCGTCTGTCTGTCTGTCCATCCGTCTGTCTGTCTGTCTGTCTCTCTGTCTCTCTGTCCGTCCATCTGTCCATCTGCGTGTGGTGTCTCTGTGTCATGGCCTCGGATTATATCAGCTTTGTATCAGGTTTGTGAACTTTATATCAGGTTTGTGAACTGTCTTACTGCATGTTAAAGCCAGATAGGCCCTGCTCTGCACCAGTGAGTGTGTGTGTGCGAGTGTGTGTGTCTGTGTGCAAGTATGTTTGTGTGCGAGTGCATGTGTGTGTGTGAGCCTGTGTCTCTGTGTGTGTGTGTGTGTGTGTGTGTGTGCGCGAGTATATATGAGAGCGAGTGTTGCAATGGTGTTGTGCGAGTATATTTGTGTGTGTGCGAGTACGTTTATGTGTGTGTGTGAGTGTGTGCGTGTGTGTGTGCAAGTATGTTTGAGTGTGTGTGTGCGCGCGAGTGTGTGTCTGTGTGTGTGTGTGCGTGCGTGCGAGTGTGTGTGTGTGTTTTTTCTGGGTTTTGACTCATCTCTGACTCATGCAGTGTTTGCGGCTCATCCGTCCGTCGCTGCTGTCGACTCATTTTTCTGCATCTTCTCACCGCACCGCTGTCAGCGTTCACTTGCTGCACTTCTGCTACGCTCGCAATTTTGCAGTCTTGCATTTAAAGAATACGAGTGTAAAAGTTCATATGTTGTCAATACTGCTTAGATCCCTGCTTTTTAATTATTGTAATTCTCAGTGAGCTTATTTTACCACATTTACATGCATTAACAAACGATTTACATTCATGAAATGTCAACACTTATTGGAAACAGATGTCATGTTCATATTAAATGCCACCCATGAGTGTAATTAAACATAAAGCATAATTAACAATGAAACTCCATTAAAAATTGAATTATTGAATTATTATAATTCAGTGTTATTTCATGTTTTTAAGAATATTTAAAATGTTTGTATTGTATTATTTTAATCATAATAAATTACATTTCCTGCCTTTTAATTTTATAGAATATTTTTTCTCTTATATTTGTTTTCCTGGTGCAGTTTGACCACGTCTGCTAATTATATTGCATTTTTAAAGGTCTTGTTTTAAGAAAACATCTTTTGCAAGGCGTTTTAGATAAAAAAGCATAAATATATCTGGAAAAAATGCATAAATATATCTGAAAAAAAAATTATGTAAAAACTGGGGTTGCTTTATTTATTAGACCAGTTGTTCTAGTGATATCTAAAAATTTTAAAAAGCACACACATTCTAATTGGAAATGATTGTTTTATTTCTGCTTGTGTGAATGAGTGGAGGTTCTGTGCGTCTGCTGTGTGTTATGTTCATCCAGCAGCGCTGCAGACTGATAATCATCTCTCCACCATCTTTACTATTTACTGCACTTATTACTGTAACTACAGCACCATAAAGTGTATTTTTGTCTGTGGCAGAGTGTTTCCTCATGTTCTCGTCCTCTTCATGGTGAGGAGGAGTAAATGAGGGCGTTACCGCAGGGTTGCACATCAGGCCAGAATGTTTGTGTGAGACGTGTAGACAGATTCACACTGACAATCCAAAGCCGAGCTGCAGAATACAGGTTTATTTATGTGAAGTTCAAAGGTCATAAGGTGAATTTTGGCAGGTTTCCACACTGCCGGCTTTGGATTGTGAATTTGGAGGCAGAAATGTGCCAACTCGGCCAAAAATACTCTTGTGTTTTGTAGACGTTACGCATGAAACGTGAAGAGGAACGCTGGAGATGAAAGTGTTGCAGTGATTCAGTTAAATAAAAGATTTCACATTTATTACTTACGTTTTCCTCTCACGTTCTTAAATGCTTTTATTCACAAATTTCATCCATGGACATTTTTTTTAAAAACTTCTCCTGCTCTGGAAAAAAAAAAAAGCCTTTAAACAATTTTCACTAAGAAATGGCAAGTAAAACATTAAAGGAATAGTTCACCCATAAATGAAAATTACCCCATAATTTACTCACCCCCAAGCCATCCTAGGTGTATATGACTTTCTTCTTTCAGACGATCACAGTCGGAGTTATTTTAAAATTTATCCTGGCTCTTCCAAGCTTGGTAATGCTGGTGGATAGTGGCCATTATTTTGAAGCTCCAAAAAGCACATATATCCATCGTAAAACTAACCCATACGCCTCCAGGGGGTGAACACATGTCTTGATGGGTTTTTGTAACAAAAATATTTCTATTTTTAAAATTATAAACTCAAATCACTGACTTCCGGCAACAGTCGTATGTGCGTTCGCGAGAGAGTCGAGTTCCGGCTTCTTGGCTGACCTCTGACTCGACGTATGACGTAAGCCACATTCGTTCTTATAGTGAAATCCTCTGACTTTTTTTTTTTTTTTTTTTTAACTTCTCATTTTCGACTTTTAATTTGTTACCGACATTTAGTATTGCTCTATCCTCGTTCGTTTATTCTCACTTGATCTTACGCTATGAATGCAGCTTACGTCAGAGGTCAGCCAAGAAGCCACTATCCACCAGCATTACCAAGATTGAAAGATCAAGGATTTTAAAATTTTAAAATAACTCCGACTGTGTTCGTCTGACAGAAGAAAGTCATATACACCTAGGATGGCTTGGGGGTGATTAAAATATGGGGTAATTTTCATTTTTGGGTGAACTATTCCTTTAAGTTAAACATGAAATCTTAATGCAGTCAGGCTGAAATAGTATTTTTTTTTTTGGTCAATTGTGCTCCAGTGCTTTTTTTATGTTTTTATTTTAAAACAATAATTTTATTTACAACTTACATTTTTTTTTTTTTTTTTTACAGTGTGGGAATGTTAAACTAAAAGAATTCATATAATTTATATTTTTATGTTATAGGAAAATATTTATATGTTTGTTGGAAATATTGTTTTAATAATTTTAATAATAATTAGAATTTATTGAAGTTTATTGTTATAGAATACAAAATTCTTTCTGATTGTAACATTGAATCCAGGGTTATTGTAGCTGACTAACTAACTGAAATATAATAAATTCTTAAAAATTATTATTTTATTTCAGCTAGTTTCCAAAACATCATTTCTCATTTTAATTTAGTTTAACCTGATGTGTTTAAATAAACAAAACTGAAATAAAAATAAATAAAAACAATATAGACACATTAAAAAGCAGATAACACACAACAGAAAATGCAGAAAATACACAAATTAAACAGAAAATGCACAAATTAAACTAAATTCAAATTGTTTAAAATAAAACTATCTTAATCATACTAAAATAACACTGTTTGAAACATGCATTTTCTGTGAAGCTGCTTTGTTACAATATGTATTGTGAAAAGTGCTATATACTGTGTGTGTGTGTATATATATATATATATATATATATATATATATATATATATATATATATATCTTAAATTGAAGCTTGAATTATGATTATTTCAAGTTCTCCGATGCGTTTGCCATGAAAATAGCCTTTGCTGCTGATATGGTGTTACATAATGGCTGAGTAAATTCGTGTGGACGTGTCAGCCGTACAGCGGTCACTGCGGGTTAACTAGTCCTGCTGAAGTCTGGTTTGCTGCGGTCAGTCCAAGGGTCAGCGGTCCTGTGGACCAGAGCTTTATCTGAGCAGATTAGCACTTTAGTCTCAGGCTGGAAAACATTCAAATCAACAAGAAACCGCATTCACAACACACTCCACCTCCTGTGAGAAACTGCAGGATGGAATTTGATTTTCTGATATGTTGAACTGATTGGATTGTGAAAATGTTTCTATATGAAGATGGTTTTAATAATAAAAGGGATTGATGATGTCAGCTGGTGCCTATTTTGTTTATTATGTTTGTAATAATGTAAACGGAAGCATCAGGAAGATCAGGAACATACATTAAGTTTACAGCCAGTTTTGATTTCGTGTGAAAAGTGGATCTGTATGTTTTTATTTCTGTTCATCAGCAGCTGTGACCTCAGTCATGTGCGTCTGCGCAGGTGTTACAACAACCAAAACGTACACCTTTTAATAGTATCACCACCAAAAGTTTACAGTTGGTATGATTTGTTTCTTTTGAAAATAAATTAATTCTTTCATTCATCAAGGATGCATTAAATTGATCAAAAGTGAGTTTACAATGTTACAAAATAATAAATGCTGTTCTTTTGAACTTCCTGTTCATATGTGAATCCTGAAAAATAAAATGTATCACAGTTTTCACAAAAATATGAAGCAGCACAACTGTTTTCAACACTGATAATAATCAGAAATGTTTCTTGAGCAGCAAATCAGTATATTAGAATGATTTCTGAAGGATCATGTGACACTGAAGACTGGAGTAATGATGCTGAAAATTCAGCTTTTATCATAGCAATAAATTACAGTTTAACATATATTAACACAGAACACAGCTATTTTAAATTGTGAAAATATCTCACTGTTTCTACAGTATTTCGATCAAATAATGCAGCCTTGATGAGCAGAAGAGACTTCTTTCTGCTCGGGCAGAGCTCACCACCATGAACATGTTCAGTCTGAAGTCAGAAGAGTTTTAAGAATAAACTTGGTTGAGTCATTCAGTGTGTTGATGTTGATGTTTTTTTCCCCAGTCCCACAGGAAAGAAGTTCCGCAGTAAACCACAGTTATCCCGCTACCTCGGGAACTCAGTGGATCTGGGATGTTTCGACTTCCGCACGGGCAAAATGATGCCCAGCAAGATGCAGAAGAACAAGCAGAGACTGCGCAGCGACAACCTCAGCCTGAGCAAGGTACTGAACAACACACACATCTCACTCTCTCAAAATGCCACACACATCTCACTCCCAGGTTATTTGGTTCATTGGGTTTGGACAATATTTTTATTTGTCATTTTCTGTAGTGAAATGGATTGGTGATGAACAGCAGTATTTAAAGGAATACTTCACCTAAAAATTAAAAATCTGTCATCATGAGTTGTGTGGAGATGCGAGATGTGTGGAGTTGCCTGGAAATGTGTGGAGTTGCGTAGAGTTGTGAGGAGGTGTGTGGAGTTGTGAAGCGTTGAATGGAGATATGTAGATGTGTGGAGTTGAATAGAAATGTGTGGAGATGTGTGGAGTTGTGAAGAGTTGTGTGGAGATATGTAAACGTGTGGAGTTGCATGGAAATGTGTGGAGTTGATTAGAATTGTGAGGAGATGTATGGAGTTGTGAAGAGTTGTATGGAGATATGTAGAGATACGTGGAGTTGCATGGAAATGTGTGGAGTTACATGGAAATGCGTGGAGTTGTGAAGAGTTGTATGGAGATATGTAGAGATGCGTGGAGTTGCATGGAAATGTGTGGTGATGTGTGGAGTTGCATGGAAATGTGTGGAGTTGTGAGAAGATGTGTGGAGTTGTGTGGAGTTGTGAAGAGTTGTGTGGAGATGCGTAGAGTTGTGTGGAGATGCGTTGAGGTGTGGGAAAAGTGTTGAGTGATTTATGTGGTTTCAAAATCATATACATTTACACTTGTTTGTTTGAGTCTGAAAAGATGTGTGGACTTGTGAGGACTTGTGAAGACTTGTGTGGATGTAAAGAATTGGGTAGAGTTGTATGAAGATATAAAGAGTTGGGTAGAGTTGTGTGAAGATGAGTGGAGTTGTATGGAGTTGCGTGGAGATGTAAAGAGTTTGGTAGAGTTGTGTGGAAATGAAAAGAGTTGGGTAGACTTGTGTGGAGATGCATGGAGTTGTATGGAGTTGTGTGGAGTTGCATGGAAATGTTGCGTGTAGTTGTGAAGAGCTGCGTGGAGATGCGAGGAGTTGTGTAGAGTTTTGTGGAGATGCGTGAAGATGCATGGAGTTGTTTGGAGATGCGTGGAGAGTTGCGTAGAGTTGTGTGTTGCAGTAGCGCTCTGCAGTAACCTCATCTGTTCATGATCAAATGACTACCCAATCAGAGAAAACACATGAAGTGACTTAGTGAGTTTATTTAATCTAAACACATTTCTGCGTGTGAGGCCCAGTTTGTTTTGTGAAAGTGAGCTGAGCTGCTGTCGTCTCTGTCCCGCTGATAGTCATTTGTCATGTAGTTTTGAGAGCTGATCCTGTGAAGTGTGTCGTTGCGTGGGCTGTTAGCGTGTCTGTGCGCTTCTCTCAGGACTCTGATGTGATCTCAACATTCATACCCTTTCTTTTTCAGTTCAGCAGACTCTCTATAATTCTTCATTTGCTCTTAATGAGCTGGTTTAAAGTGAAAATCTTCATCCTCATGAGTCATAACGTCTGATGAGGCAGGAAAGGATTGGCTCTGATTTCTGAGATCATCCATTCATAACTTCCAGAACAGGTCTGTGTTCGTCATGCTGGATGTTATAGAGGTGTGGTGACACACCTCGCCCCATGACACACTTCTGCCCTACACACACACACTCACACTCTCACACACACACACTCACTCACTCACTCACTCACTCACACACACACTCTCACACACACACACACTCACACTCACACTCACTCACACACACACACTCACTCACTCACTCACTCACTCACTCACTCACACACACACTCTCACAGTTTCAGTTTAATGACAGCAAGTGTGATGTAGACCCACAGGTCTGTGTTCGTCATGCTGGATGTTATAGAGGTGTGGTGACACGCCTCGCCCCATGACACACTTCTGCCCTACACACACACTCACACTCTCACACACACACACACACACACACACACACACACACTCACACTCACACTCACTCACACACACTCACTCACTCACTCACTCACTCACTCACTCACTCACTCACACACACACTCTCACAGTTTCAGTTTAATGACAGCAAGTGTGATGTAGACCCACAGGTCTGTGTTCGTCATGCTGGATGTTATAGAGGTGTGGTGACACGCCTCGCCCCATGACACACTTCTGCCCTACACACACACTCACACTCTCACACACACACACACACACACACACACACACTCACTCACACACACACACTCACTCACTCACTCACTCACTCACTCACTCACACACACACTCTCACAGTTTCAGTTTAATGACAGCAAGTGTGATGTAGACCCACAGGTCTGTGTTCGTCATGCTGGATGTTATAGAGGTGTGGTGACACGCCTCGCCCCATGACACACTTCTGCCCTACACACACACTCACACTCTCACACACACTCACTCACTCACTCACTCACACACACTCACACTCACACTCACTCACACACACTCACTCACTCACTCACTCACTCACTCACTCACTCACTCACACACACACTCTCACAGTTTCAGTTTAATGACAGCAAGTGTGATGTAGACCCACAGGTCTGTGTTCGTCATGCTGGATGTTATAGAGGTGTGGTGACACGCCTCGCCCCATGACACACTTCTGCCCTACACACACACTCACACTCTCACACACACACACACACACACACACACACACACACACACACACTCTCACTCACACTCACACACACACACACACAGTTTCAGTTTAATGACAGCAAGTGTGATGTAGACCCACAGAATGGTGCTGAATGTGAATGATCTATAAACATATGGAAATTGGTTGTTGAACTATTTGAACTTTTATTTATATGAATTTTATTTATTATTTTAATGAATTTAATTTGTTTGTATTGTTTTAATGAATTTTATTTATTTTAATGAATTTTGCTTTTTATTTATTTTAAACAAACACTTATTATACATAATATTTCCTAAATATTCACTAAACATAATCAGCAATTGATTACTTGATAATACTTATTATTTACATGAATTTTATTTATTTATTTTAATGAACTCTATTTATTATTTTGTTTCTTTTGAATTTTATTTTAATGGATTTTATTTATATCATTGTAATAATTTTCATTTTTAGTTTTTGTTTTAATGAATTTTATTTATTTTAAACAAACACTTATTGTACATAATATTTCCTAAATATTCACTAAAAATAATCAGCAATTAATTATTTGATAATGCTTATTTATATTAATTTATTTATTTATTTTAATGAACACTATTTATTCTTTTGATTCTTTTGAATGTTATTTTAATGAATTTTATTTATATAATTGTAATGAATTTAATTTTTAGTTTTTGTTTTAATGAATTTTATTTATTTTAAATGAACACTACATATATTACATATACATAATACATAATATTTCCTCAATTTACTAAAAAATAATCAGCAACAGGACATACATACAGGTGCATCTCAATAAATTAGAATGTCGTGGAAAAGTTCATTTATTTCAGTAATTCAACTCAAATTGTGAAACTCGTGTATTAAATAAATTCAATGCACACAGACTGAAGTAGTTTAAGTCTTTGGTTCTTTTAATTGTGATGATTTTGGCTCACATTTAACAAAAACCCACCAATTCACTATCTCAACAAATTAGAATATGGTGACATGCCAATCAGCTAATCAACTCAAAACACCTGCAAAGGTTTCCTGAGCCTTCAAAATGGTCTCTCAGTTTGGTTCACTAGGCTACACAATCATGGGGAAGACTGCTGATCTGACAGTTGTCCAGAAGACAATCATTGACACCCTTCACAAGGAGGGTAAGCCACAAACATTCATTGCCAAAGAAGCTGGCTGTTCACAGAGTGCTGTATCCAAGCATGTTAACAGAAAGTTGACTGGAAGGAAAAAGTGTGGAAGAAAAAGATGCACAACCAACCGAGAGAACCGCAGCCTTATGAGGATTGTCAAGCAAAATCGATTCAAGAATTTGGGTGAACTTCACAAGGAATGGACTGAGGCTGGGGTCAATGCATCAAGAGCCACCACACACAGACGTGTCAAGGAATTTGGCTACAGTTGTCGTATTCCTCTTGTTAAGCCACTCCTGAACCACAGACAACGTCAGAGGCGTCTTACCTGGGCTAAGCAGAAGAAGAACTGGACTGTTGCCCAGTGGTCCAAAGTCCTCTTTTCAGATGAGAGCAAGTTTTGTATTTCATTTGGAAACCAAGGTCCTAGAGTCTGGAGGAAGGGTGGAGAAGCTCATAGCTCAAGTTGCTTGAAGTCCAGTGTTAAGTTTCCACAGTCTGTGATGATTTGGGGTGCAATGTCATCTGCTGGTGTTGGTCCATTGTGTTTTTTGAAAACCAAAGTCACTGCACCCGTTTACCAAGACATTTTACCAAGCACTTCATGCTTCCTTCTGCTGACCAGCTTTTTAAAGATGCTGATTTCATTTTCCAGCAGGATTTGGCACCTGCCCACACTGCCAAAAGCACCAAAAGTTGGTTAAATGACCATGGTGTTGGTGTGCTTGACTGGCCAGCAAACTCACCAGACCTGAACCCCATAGAGAATCTATGGGGTATTGTCAAGAGGAAAATGAGAAACGAGACCAAAAAATGCAGATGAGCTGAAGGCCACTGTCAAAGAAACCTGGGCTTCCATACCACCTCAGCAGTGCCACAAACTGATCACCTCCATGCCACGCCGAATTGAGGCAGTAATTAAAGTAAAAGGAGCCCCTACCAAGTATTGAGTACATATACAGTAAATGAACATACTTTCCAGAAGGCCAACAATTCACTAAAAATGTTTTTTTTTTATTGGTCTTATGAAGTATTCTAATTTGTTGAGATAGTTAATTGGTGGGTTTTTGTTAAATGTGAGCCAAAATCATCACAATTAAAGGAACCAAAGACTTAAACTACTTCAGTCTGTGTGCATTGAATTTATTTAATACACGAGTTTCACAATTTGAGTTGAGTTACTGAAATAAATGAACTTTTCCACGACATTCTAATTTATTGAGATGCACCTGTATAGTCTATTTAATGCAGTAATATATCAGTGTATCACTGGAAGAGGTGTACTGATGAACTGTGAACAGGGTTTGTTTGTGGACTGATATGAATCTCTGACTTCAGGAGAATCAGACTCTGCATGATTCGCTCTGTTCTTCTGTAAGCTCACTGTATTAATGCTGCTTTGTCCCAGAGCTCTTTTGCCCTTTTCCAAACAGTCCAGCAGTTGTCCAGACCAGATCTTTGAGTTCAGTTCTCCAGTCTGACGTCAACATGAAGTTTTTCTGTCATTAGTCTGATGCTGCAAACAAAAATCTGACCGTCACACAATTGAGTCCCTCAATCCTTCTCTTTTACTGACATCTGATTCGTCTCAGAGAAATAAAGTGCAAAATGTGTTTGTTTGGTTTACATCATAATAACATTTCTTTGTTCTGAATATCTTTCAGTCCTTTCGTGTATTTTCTTCTTTAAATGAGACAAAAGCGGCAGATTTTCAGACGTTTGGATCCCGATGTACGTGTGTGCAAAACTGACTTTTGGTTGCGTGTTTTTTAATGTGTAAATGTGTCTCTGTGTTTGAAGGGAAAGCTGGATCTGAACACGGCGCTGCCCATCAGACAAACAGCCTCCATCTTCAAACAGCCGGTCACTAAAGTGGTCAGTCATCCCAACAACAAAGTCAAGACAGACCTTCAGAGAGCCACGGAGCAGCCGCGACAGGTGACTTCATCATTCAGATTCACAGTTTGACTTTCTAATTCAGTCGTTGTGTTATGCACTTTGGTCATTTCTATTTGTTTTTAAATATTTCTATTTTGCTTCAATTTATTTTTTTCACTTTTAGTAATTTAGGTACTTCAGCCTAAATTTATTTTACTTCGGTTTCAAGGCAACATTTCTAATTAAAAAAAAAAAAAAGTTTTAGTTGGTCAGATTTTAGTGGTCAGATATTTTATTTTATTATATTATTTTTTTCAGTTAATGAAAACCATTTTTTAAGTTTTAGTTTTTAGTGAACAACAAATCACTTCATCTCCATCAAATTCTAATTTTAGTGTACGTTTTGGTAATTCGGTTATGTTTTTCTTATTCTTATTTTTTATTTTTTGCTGATATTTCTGTTTAGCTCTTTTGTATTTTTGTTTCAGCTTTAGCAATTTTAGTACTTAAGCTTAAACTTATTTTACTTCAGTTCCAAGTTCCAACATTCAGTTCCAACATTTCTGTTTTTTTTTTTAAGTTTACATTTGTCTTTTACTATTTTTTTTTAATTTTATTTCTTAAACTCATTTTTAATTCAGTTAATTGCCAATGCAACATTTAAAAATTTTGTTTTAAATTTTTCTAATTTTTCTATTTTATTTGAGCTTTATTTCAGTTAATGAAAAACTGAGCTGAAGTTTGTTTCACGTTGTCCTGTTTTTTATTGCATAATTGCAGCCAAAGTTACACAGCATGTTAATGCAGATGATAGAGCATAGTATGTGTTTAATTTAGTCTGAATATTACAATAGCCTGAAGTATTTATAATTATTACTCATTTCTCTGGAATACTCTTTTTAATAAACAATTACATGCATTTAGTTGCATTTTAAAGCTGTATCTTACATTCACCACTAGAGGATGCTGAAGGACCAGTTATTCTTCACTCTCATGTTATTTCACTCGTGTTATTTCTCAGTGGTGTCTCATTCTGCACTCATTCAGTCTCTGGTAGGTTTGGCAGACAGAATGTTCAGAGATGGATGGGAATGTTCTGTTTTCATGAATACACTCACATTCATCACATTTCAGATTTAAAGCTGGAAGCTGGATGAAATGAGCACTTCTGACTGTTTGTTTTGAGTCTTGTTTTCTAGACTCACAGATATAATGCCTGATGCAGAAGTTACCTTAATATAGTCAGAATAGATTATTTTGATTCCTAAATGAACATGCGCAGAGGTTTGTACATTTTTGTTACATTCTTAAGCTTTTGATGCAAATTGAAAAATAAATCTGTGTTCTATTTTCTAGATCTATAATGTGTATAGTTATAGTTTTAAATAGTTTTAAAAAATATTTATTTATTTGTTAGTCTACGTACATTTTTATATTGGAGTTTTATTTATTTATTTATGAATTTATTTTATTCATTTCTTTGTTTATAGATTTATGAGTTTTAGGGCTGCAACTAATGATTATTTTGGTAATCGATTAGTTGGACGATTATTTTTCTGATTAATCGGATTTAAAAAAAAAGCTACATTTTCTCTTTTTTTTTGTTTTATTGACAAAAACACTTCCACATTCTGCCCAATGTCCTTCAAACTAACGTGCTAACTGAATGCTATGAAAACATACAGTGCTTAACAATTTATTAGACCACCTGTCATTATAAAGAGAAAACACAAATATTTTGGGAATCTGGCAAAGAATTGTTTAAATGTAAAAATGTTATTGTTATTTATTGGGCAAATAACAAACTGAAACAACTAAACAGTATTTATTCACATAAAAAAAAAAATATCCTCCTGTCTTTCATAACAGCATGCATTCTTGCTGGCATTGTTTAGCTACTTTTTGACTGTAATTGGGTATCTGAAAAAAATCTTTCATAGATCTTTCATTCTTTCATAGATAACAGCAATAATTATATTATAGCATTAGAAATAGCCCACTGTTACTAAAGAGCTTACAGATATTGGAGGACTAACCAATACAGATAGCTAAAAAATGATTTTAGTAAACACCAATACTGTTAGTTTAGAGCAGCAGCGGCACAAAGCTTACATTATTTGTTATAAACCTTAAATACATTTGTTTTAATAACTGTATATAGGCCTATAGTTTAAATCTCTTCATCAAAAATTAAGATAATAAAGATAATAAAGACGAATAAAAACACAAACTCAGTGTTAACCAACTTTTTGATCACAGTCAGGTTTACTGTAATTTCTTTATCGTGTAAAAGGCGGCTATGAAGCGTCTGATATTTATATTCAGACAACAATACGCGGTTTTCCTTTTACAGTTCATACTCTCATGAAATACCTGCACTACATGTTGACTTGTAAACCTTAATTGAATGTTCAACAACAGATATTTCAGCACAATGAATGTGTTTGCGCTGAATATTGTCTCCCTCTCTGATGCGCGTTCACGCGTCCGCCGCGCCGCACTCATTCAGTAATTCCGTCATTTAAACTTAACACAGACTGTCAGGATGGAACTTTATGCAAAAATGGAAATGCTCGCGTGAATTTGTGACATGTACAGATAAGGATATGACCGTAATCTGAACGTTTTTGCGCTGAGGACGCACGCATCTGTCAAAGCGCCTGACAGGGCAAGCCATTACGCTAATGCATTAATTTAAAGCTTAAAATAAAGTTTCCTCCACTATTTTTAGATGCATTTTGGCCACGGAAATGTGTTATTCGGTGCTGTAATTTGACGCGACCGGCTGAAGTTGGACGCGCACTTTAGGCAGACCCGACTAATCGATAATGAGAATCGTTGTCGATGATTTTCATTATCGATTATAATCGATTTTTATCGATTAGTTGTTGCAGCCCTACTTGGAGTGTCTCTCACTGCTGCGATGCGCTGCTTCTCCTCTCAGCATCATCAGCATGTACACAAGCACACACTCAGTATTCTGCTGCACACACACACACACACACACACACACACACACACACACACACACATAGAGCGTTAATCGGAGCGACAGACACACACAGATCAGCTCCACTCTGAGCTTAAACCTGAGACACGAGAGACATTCATGTGTGACAGCAGACAGCGTTCATGACAAATACAAAACTATACACTGCCATTCAAAAGTTTGGGCTCAGTACGTTCTTTTCTTTTCTTTTCTTGAAAGAAATTAATACTTTAATTCATCAAGGACCCATTAAATGCATCAAAAGTGTCAGTAAAGGCACTGCTAATGTTACAGAAGATTCTATTCCAAATAAATGCTGTTTTTTTTAACTTTCCATTCATCTGTGAATTCTGAAAAATAAAATGTATGACGGTTTCCACAAAAATATTGTGCAGCACAACTGTTTTCAACATTGATAATAATCAGAAATGTTTCTTGAGCAGTAAATCAGCATATTAGAATGATTTCTGAAGATCATGTGACACTGAAGACTGGAGTAATGATGCTGAAAATTCAGCTTTTCATGACAGGAATAAATTACATTTTAACAGATATTCACATAGAAAACAGCTGTTTTACATTCTAATAATATTTTCCAATTTTTACTGTATTTTTGATTATTAACGCAGCCAGAAGAGAGTTGTTTGGTGAGGTCAGTAGTTCTTGGTTTGTGTGTGAGATCTGCTGGTAACGGCTGATTGTTCTTCAGTAAAGTGGATGTGAATGAAGCGCTGGCTCTGATATATGGGGCTGTTATAGTAGCCGAGGGTGGGTTTAGTTCTATGGGCCCCGCGGTGCTCATGGACGAGCTTTATTTAACTCCTGCTGTGTTTACGAGCGGCCGTTGGGTTTATGTGTCCCGCGGGCCAGCAAACACACAAACTCGACTCGTCTGAGTTTGATTCATTAGAGCTGCTCTGATTCACGTGATTCAGCAGAAAATCACCCGCAACCTTTACATTCATTATGACCTGATTTAGACTCTGAAAGCCCTTTGTGTCTTGATGACGTGGCTAATTAGATTCATTAAAAGCCTTGAAGATGTTAATGTTAGAGTAATGTTTGTTATATGAAAATTTATAATATAGCATATAATCGTATAATTATAATTCAGTAATATAATATTATTCTATATAATATAGTATTAAGTATAATAGAGTATAATATAATATAGTTTTATTTTTTATTTTTATTATTTTATAAATTAGTTTTGAATTTATTTTGTCAGTTTCATTTGAGTTGTAGTTTAAAATTTTGTGGTTTTGTTATATGCTTTTTTCATTTTTATCTTTTTTATATTTCTACATTGCTTTAATTTATTTTAGTAATTCTAGTACTTCAACTTTAACATTTATTAATTAGTTTTGAATTTGCTTTTATATTTCAGTGTTTATTTCAGTTTTTATTTCAATTCCACTTTTAATTCAATTTTAGTTTAGTCATTTTGTTATGTGCTATTTTTATTCATTTTTATTTAGCTTTATTTTTTCAGTTTTTGTAATGTTAGTACTTCAACTAACATTTATTAATTAGTTTCAAATTAGCTTTTAGGTTTATTTTCATTTTAATGTTCGTTTAAGTTTTAGCAATTTTGTTGTGCTTTTTTCATTTTTAGTTTTTTTTTAATGTTTCCTTTTTAAAAATGTAATTTTTATTTTTAATATTTTTTAAATACTTTAACATTTATTAGTTAGTTTTGAATCTAGTTTTCATTTAAATTTTAATTTATTTTTAATTTAATTTTTAGTTTAAATGTTGTGCTTTTGTCATTTTTAAATATTTCTATTTAGCCTTATTTTCTTTCTTTTTCATTTTAGTAATTTTTGTAATTCATCTGTAACATTTATTAATTAGTTTTGAATTAGCTTTTATTTTTATATTTTCAATTTTCATTTCAGTTGTAGTCTAAGATAGTTTTAGTTCAAAGTTTTATTTGCTTTTGGTAATTTTTCTTTTTTATATTTCTATTTATTTCAGGTTTATTTTAAGTTTTCATTTTAATGTTTAAGTTTTAGCAATTTTGCTTTGCTTTTTTTTCTATTTTCAGTTTTTTTTTAAATGTTTACTACTTTGAAAATTTACTTTTTATTTTTAAATATTTTTTAATACTATAAAACATTTATTAATTAGTTTTGAATTAGCTTTTAGTTTTATATTTTCAGTTTTCATTTAAATTTTAGTTTGTTTAAATGTTGCGCTTTTGTCTTTTTTTTTTTTTTAAATTTCGTTTTTTTTTAGTTGTAATTTGTTTTCAGTTTCAGTAATTTTAGTACTTAAACTTATTTTATTTCAGGTAGTTGCCAAAGCAACATTTCTTTGTATTTCTGTTGTAAGTTTTTATGTAATATTCTGTTGTATTCTGCAGTATCTGCACTCTGAGATCTCTGAATCTCTTCTTCTCTGTTCTCTGGTGTGTTTGCGCAGCTGTTCTGGGAGAAGCGTCTGAAGGGTTTGCGGTCGTGGGATGTTTCGGAGGAGGTTCTGAGGACGATGGATCTGCCCAGAGGTTTACAGAGTAAGGCTGGTTGGCTCTGCTTTGAATGGCTGAGTGGCTGATGGTTAATTTGAGTGCTGTGGCGCAGGTATCGGGCCGGACTCCTCTGACGAGACGCTTCTGTCGGCCATCGCCAGCGCGCTGCACATGAGCTCCGCGCCCATCAGCGGCCAGAGCTCCACAGCGGCCGAGAAAAACCCCGCCATCTGGCTCAACACATCGCAGCCGCTCTGTAGAGCCTTCACCGTCACCGACAACGACATACGGTAAGAGTCCACACAGGTCACAGGTCAAAGGTCAGAGTCATCATCAGTCTTACTCCACTTACTGTATATGAAACATCAAGGGCCAGTTTTACTAAACAGGGCAAATTAGCGCGAGAGCTCAATTTCAAAACAGCGCCGATGGGCGTAGAAATTTATGCGGGTGACTTACTAACAACCGCGCAAATTAAAGAACACAGACCAGACATCTCATTTACATATCGACCATTGCGCTGGCGCATGCTGTTAGTAAAACTGGCCCTTCATGTGTTACATTATAGCATTAATATT
>CM077223.1:0-65000 GCA_039654775.1 Spinibarbus caldwelli | reverse complement strand
GTCACTAAAGCCACTGAAATTCTCACTGAAAATAAATTAAAACTAAAATTATTTAAACCTAAATAAAAATGACAGCACTTAACAAAATTATAAAAAAAAAAATGAAAACTGAAAATATAAAAACACATTTCAACTTTTTTTGCTGCTATTAGTGTACTTTTTTTTTAAATCTTATTCTTACCTGTACAGCACTTTGGTCGGCCTGTGGCCATTTTTAAATGTGCTTTATAAATAAACTGAATTTGAACTTGATTTCAAAATATTAATAAAAAAATATAGTAGTATATAAATAATAATAAAATAACACTGGACCTCACTGACTTTCATTAAATGAAAAAAAAGGAAAAAGAAATACACAGACATTTCTCAAAATATCCTCTTTTGTTTTCCCAAAACACAAAGTCATACAGGTTTACTACAATATTACTGATAATTTTGGCTGAACTATCCCTGTAAACATGCTGATATTATACGCTACTGTACCTTTAAGTGTGCAGTATGTAAATGAGCTGTGTCGTGATTGACTGAGCTCTGTGTAACAGTTTAGTTCATCAATAATGAGTAGCTGTTAATGTGTCAGTATGTTAATGAGCTCACGACTGTGATGCTTTTTGCCGCTGATCTGTGAATCTGATCAACACGACTCAAAAAAGAGCTTTTAATTAGATATGAGCGGCTCAGATACTGCTGTTTGTCACTTGTTTGTTTGTTTTTGGTTCAAAATGCATTCTGGGATTGCAACATCAAAATCTTCTATCTCAGACGAGAACAAAAATCCGCTTTTCCACGCTGAGAGCCCTTTAAGGGGCGGAGGTTGTGAGTTTGATTGACAGGCCGGTCAGAGCCCTTCATCCCGCTCTCCTCCTCTTCCTCCTCAGGGAGCAGGAGCTGAAGGTCCATCAGGCGCGCCGCAGTCTGGAAGAAGCTCTGATGGCCGACAGTCTGGCGCGAGCCGCTGAATCCAGCAGAGACGCGTGAAGAGAAACAGGTGACAGCTCAAGACTTCATTACTGCAGCGCTTCATACACAGCCATTCAGAGCGGCTGAAAATAAAAGTGCTAATGATGCAGGATTACTTATCAACATTAGCTGAAAATGTGCTCACCTTCAGTTCATCTGAGATATAGGTGAGTTTGTTTCTTCATCAGGTTTGGAGAAATGTGTCTCTGCATCAGTGTCTCAGCAATAGATCCTCTGCAGTGAATGGGTGCCGTCAGAATGAGAGTCTGATAAAAACATCACAATAATCCACAAGTAATCCACAGCACTCCAGTCCATCAGTTAACATCTGGAGAAGACAAAAGCTGAAACAAATTCATCATTAAGATGTTTTTAACTAAAATACAAATAGTCCATAATCCATAATAACTCTTCCTCCAGTGAAAAAGTGTTCTGATGTGAATCAGGAGAGAAATCTGCACAGATCAAGCAGCGTTTACAAGACAAAACAGCTCTAAACAAATATGTGGCTGGATTTTGATGTGAGAGACAACAGGAGATGGACTTTTTCACTGGAGGAAGAGTTATTATGGATTATGGACTCGGAAAATTGTCTTAATGATGGATGTGTTTCAGCTTTTGTCTTCTCCAGATGTTAACTGATGGACTGGAGTGCTGTGGATTACTTGTGGATTATTGTGATGTTTTTATCAGACTCTCATTCTGACGGCACCCATTCACTCTAGAGGATCTATTGCTGAGACACTGATGCAGAGACACATTTCTCCAAATCTGATGAAGAAACAAACTCATCCTGATCTCAGATGATCTGACAGTGAGCACATTTTCAGCATTTTTGGGTGAGCTATTACTTTAAGAGTCTTTAAAATCAGATATATTTGTGCTGCAGCTTAAGACCTCAATAACTGACTTGATCAACATGGTTTTTGCAGCATCAGTCCTGTTTACATTCTCTGTATTTAATATTTGATCAGCAGCAGCACATGCGTGTTGGTGATCTCTGTGATTGTGAAGAGCTCACAGTGATGATGATGATGATGATGATGAAGGAATGGCTCTGAGGTCACGCTGCCATCAAATATTCAGAGCCTCATTAAGACTCAGTGAAGAGTCACATCACTTCAGCCTCTTCATCTTCATCATCTTCCTCTGATTCTTTTTTTAAAGGGAATTAATAATTAATATTCCTTCAGTGAGATCCGCTTCTCCAGTCACACGTTAACGGTTTGGTTTTTCTCCGTCTGAATGCTGATGTTCGTCGACAGAAACACGCTTTGCTGAATAATCATTCGGGCTGTTTTGCCTTCACTGAGCTCTTTCTCTCTCTGAGCAATAAAATATCAGAAATATATCCGCTGGGTGGAATCAGTGCAACAGCTTTATTTCCGAGAGCTCATATATATTTTATTTTCTGCCTTGATAAAAGCTCTAATGCACATCACCTGCTGTTCACACAGAAGGCACTTTTGCATTGCTCTGCGCTGCTTTTCCAGTGTTTTTCTATGTAAACATGCATTAAACGGACAACTTTGACCGTTGTGCACGCATCAAATGGAGTATTTTTGAAGCGCATGCTATGCTTAATATCACGTTCAAATACATTCGGGGTATGATCAACATGTTCTGGCTCAATTCAGTACAATTCACCTAAAATCACACTATGAAAAACCATATTTGACAGCTTTTGCTGGAAACAACAATTGTTTTCCGTGAGTATTATAAACAGTATTTCAAATATTTTGCTTTTTTTTTTTTTTTTCTCGATTTAAAAGGAGATTTTTAAAATTTTGTTTTTAAACAATTGTTTTTCATGATATGTGAATATTATAAACAGTTTATTAAATATTTTATTTTAAATTTAAAAATGTTGAGTGCTTAATTTTTCAACCTTTTTTAGCATTAATACTTCTCACACATTACCATTTGTTAACCTTTTTAAAACATTTTTTTGAAATGTGAATATTATAAACATAATTTAAAATGTTTTTAAAGATATATATATATATATATATATATATATATATATATATATATATATATATATATATATAATCTTTTTTTTTTTTTTTTTTTACATTTAACACATTACAGAAAAGTAAACATGAGAACATTTTTAAAACGGTGTTTGACAAATTTTATTCAACAATTGTTTTTCATGAAACAGTTTTTTAAAACAAATATAAGTATTTAAATTTAAATTTTTATTTTTTTATTTTGTGTGCTATCCTGAAGCTCAAGATCATGATTGATTCCCAGCAAATTTCACATAGATGAACTAATAAAACACCTTCAGTGACGTGCACATTTCTCCAAATAAAAGTGTCTGCCAAATGCTTAAATGTAATTACCCTCAGTCAAAATTTTTCCAGGCATGTACCTGACTCTAAATGAGAAATAGTCAGACAATTTCAAGAAAAAACATCCGTGGTTAACCAGTATTTCCAGCATCTCACAAATTTGTTGTGGGTCAGACTGACCTAGAACATAATGCAAGTTAGAAAAAGCTCCATTTTTAAAAATGTTTTTTTTTTTTTTTTTTTTTTTAAATTCTACTGCCCTGTGTCTCATGTTTTTTAATACAAAAACATTCTGTGTGAATAGCCTCTAACAGTTAGAGTTAGTTAGGCTTCTTGCATTTTAGTATTTTGATGATTTCCACCTTCTCTGACCTTTACAAACACACTGTACCTTTAAGACATGCATATGTAAGAGTGCATGTATGTGAAATGAATAACATGATGATTGTGATGTTATTGTGATTTCTGCAGCTGGTTTTATCGCACAGATGAAGGTCAGTAAAGTGTTTGCCGTCCGTCAGTGAACTGATGCTGAAATGTTGTTCATCTCTCGACGGGATTGAATGTGTTTATGAGGTGACGGCTGCGAGAGGAGCTCTGACACAAAACGCAATTTAAATACAAATTAGTGCATGCATGGAAACCAATAGCATTTGCATTAATTCCACTGGTGTGTTTGTAAGATAAATGAGTCTGTCGTCAGAATGGAGAGCATGTTTCCTTTCATTCGGATGAGCTGGAGCCGCTTTCACACATTCACTCGCTTTTGTCCCTAGGTTTGGTTTGTTGATGAGGATGGATCGTATGTATGAAGCTTTTCTCATGAATTTTTCACAGGGTTTTTTTGAGTGCTATTAGAAAAAAACACATGCAACACCTTTTACTGACTTGGGTGTTGCAGGTTATTGTAGTTAACTAAAACTAAACCATAAAATGTGTTAAATGAAATATAAATGTTAACTGAAATGAAATAAAATATTAAAAAAATATTTAAGCTATTTTCTCATTTTCATTTAGTTTAACTAGATGTACTAACTAAAATGAATATAGAAATAAAAATGAATAAATTTATATATACATTTAAAACAGTGTTTTTATAGTAAACCAAAACCATAAAAAATATTTTTGTTACTTGATAAAATAAAAGCAATGCAAAATATTAATAAAAATGTAATAGTATTCCAGTTACACTAAAATAACACTGATTTAAAAAAAAAAAAAACTAAAAATGACAGAAACACAACAAAATGACTAAAATGTTATCTAAAATTAACATGAAAGCGGAAGTGATATTAAAACAATCAAAATATTAATAAACTCAGCATCTCAATTGTACTAAAATAACACTGACTTAAAAAAAAAACCCTTAAAAATGACACAAACACAACAAAATTACTAAAACTATCTAAAATTAATATGAAAACAGAAAAAATAATATTAAAACAATCAAAATGTTTAATAAACTATAATAGTATCTCAGATATACTAAAATCTTAAAAATGACAAAAACACACAACAAAATGACTAAAACTTTAACTGAAATTAACATGAAGCAGAATATAAAATGAAAACTAATTCCAAATATTAAAACAAACTTTAATGATACTGAAATAACTGCAGGTCTGGTGAACGTGCTGCGAGCAGAAATGTGTCAGTGCTTTATGACGAGCGGAAGATCAAATGAATCTTTCACATAATTGCTTTGATATGAATGTTTTATCTGGTAATTGCTGGCAGAGCTTCGCTTCATTCGCTGACTTCTAATTAGAACATGCTTAGACACACGTTAAGATGATTTCAAATGAGAAGCGGTCTGATTTTAAAAACACATAGACATCAGTTATGATGTTTATGACTGCACTGACTGTATAACAGCAGCTCTTCAGAAAACATTACATTTGGTCTTGCATTTGGTTAGATCACATTTAAAGCCATAAAATGTCTTAAATAGTGTAATAAAAGGCTTCATGGTCATTTTCAGAGGTCTTAAATTTAGAAACAGAAAGCACTGTGATGCAGATATGTGACTATGGTTTTTATTTTATAATGTTGTAGATGGTTGTAAGATGCATATTTTATGTCTCAGCTTTATGAATGAAGTAGTAAAGCATAAGCATTTCAAAATAAGAGTGTTAGTGTATTTCAGGCTTGTTTATGATTAAAAGTCCCTCATTATGCATAAAATCTTTTTATATTTGGTTATTATATGTATTTTGTCTCGTCTTTTTGAATGAGCAGCCAGAAGTAGTAAAGCACAGACATTTCAGAATAAGAGTCCCAGTGCATTTCATACTTGCTTTAATTAAGAGTTCCTCACTATGTATAAAGTCTTTTTATTTTTGGTTATCATTGGTATTACAGTTCCATATTTCTCTTTTTGAATGAACAGATAAAAATAGTAAAGCAAAGACATTTCAAAATAAGAGTCCCGTTGTATTTCAAGCTTATTTATGATTAAAAGTCCCTTGTTATGCATAAAATCTTTTTATTTTTGGTTATTATTGGTTTTTCAGTTCCAGTGGTGTATTGTAACAAAGCAATAATACTTCGTTATAGTACTTAAGTATTTTTTGGAAGTATCTGTACTTTACTTGAGTTTTTGTATTTCAGCCAACTTTTACTTTTACTCCACTACATTTCCAAATTAAAATGTGTACTTTTACTCCGATACATTTCCCCGAAGCATATTCGTTACTTACTACAAAATAAAGTCAGAAGAACTCAGACTGCAGGAAAGCAGGTTTGATGAATCAGTGTTCTGGCGTCTGCAAGTAAAACACCTTTGCTCATGCAAACAAGTGCTCACACAACCGCAGATTATTCATTTTCCACTCAAGTCGAGTCTGGGGTGTGCGATATACAGCATCGTCTGCGATAATATGGTAAGTGTTATTGTAATGATGTGCGATCTGACATTTTCAAGTAGGCTACATCACCAAATCACACACACGTTGATTTATAAGTCTATTAAAATTCAAAATTCCAGGTATTCTAAATTATAGACGGCAAAAATGCTTCTGTATGCTTTTTACATTTATATAATTTAATATAGTTAACTTCTATATCTATCTATATCACACAAAGAGTACCGTTTTTCTGCAGATATCATGAACACATTTGATAATCATTTTATACAAGTTCAGTAAAGCAATAAGTAGTGATGTTACGTTCAACACCGAAGCTCCGAAGCTTGTATCAATAAAACGAAACCTTTCACACTGAAGCGCTGAATCGGAGCTTGATTCGTTTTGCCAAAAGCACGTGATCTATGACGTCCGAAGCTTCATTCGCCTGAAAACCACGTGACTGCTTCAGTATTCAGTGCCGTTTCCTTTACATTACATTATAATGCGTTAGCACTGTTTTCTTTTTATCCTAATTTATATATTAAGGTCAAATGAACTTTGCCCATGAAATAACAGTCTAAGGACTGAGGCAGAATTAACATTGACAGAACACAGATTTAATTCATGAGTTTGTGTTTGATTTATTAGAATTATTTTAGTGGCAGTACACCGACACAAATGAATGACTTTGACAATGGCCATTATTTTTATACAATAAATTAAAACAAGGAATCAGTTGTAGAACCAGATGTGAAACCAGCAGCTGTAATGAATCACAGCACTTTGGACGGTGTTATTCATTTTTATGACCACAAGATGATCTCAGCATGAACCGTTTTAAAAAGCTTCGAGTAATGAACCTTTTTCCGATACAACTGTGTTGAAAGCTTCACTGGTTCAGAACACTTTACTTCGCCATCTCTAGCAATAAGTTACTTACATTTTAGACATAATATTACTTGTTTTTGCTCAATTTTGCCAACGAAAATAGTTCCAAACAAAGATCACAGCACTGTTTTGCGTCTCTGAGCAGTGGACGGTGTTTACTTATTGAATGAATCATCTTTTTGAACGAATCGGTTGAATAAATGATTCAGTAATCAGAGGTGGGTAGTAACGAGTTACATTTACTTCGTTACATTTACTTGAGTAAATTTTTTGGGTAACTAATACTTTTAGAGTATATTTAAAAATTGGTACTTTTACTCTTACTCAAGTACATTTTTAGTGAAAAAACGGTACTTTTACTTCGTTACTGTGGGCGACGCTCCTCTCGTTACCTTAATGTAATACAAGTTAAAAATTCTTCAATTTATTCCAAACGCGCCGTCTACTTTTTTTCTGGGCAATGAGCGATGCCCGTTCGCAAATGATTCATTCTTTTGAATCAATTCTGTTCGAAGGCTTGATCAAACCAGTTGGCAGACCAGTGAATCGGTTCGCGAATCAGTTTGAATGATTCGTTCAGTTCTGCCGCACGCGCTGATCGTCTGAAGCGGTTCTCACTGAAGAGCTGTAACATCAAGAGCGCTGAAGACGTGGCTTTGGATCTACAGTCAGCTGAAAACAGATCTGCAAAGGCTATGGTTTGCTAGCTATGAAGATCTTTATTAGATGAACACCGCGTGTGCTGTCGGTTCCACAGGTATAGATTCGATTACAGTACACGGTACCACTGTGACATTACCAGTTTGTTGTACATGTACCTTACACATTAAATACAATGTATAATTTATTCATTAAATAAGCCGTCACAGAGTATGAAATTAACACCCGCCAAACCCGCGTTAGTTCCAGGAGGAATGCCTTTGCCTAGACACAATTAATATTGATATTTTCACAATATTTACGCTTGCAGAAATAAAGGCTACATTTGTTTACATTTTGCAGAACAGACGGAAGAAGATTTGTTTCGTTATGTTCAGATGTTCAGTAGCGGTCATGTGAGGAGTTTTCACTCTTCTCCGTGTCAGAGGTTATAAACATATACATTTATAATACATAATATAATTTAAAATATAATTTAATTCAATTCAGTGATGCAAATCAGATTTTTTAACAGCTGTTACTCCAGTTTTCAGAGTCATATGATCCCTCAGAAATCATTCAGATATATTGATTTATTATCAGTGTTGTTGAAAAAAAAACAGCATCTGCTGGTTAGGTATGTTTTGAAGCTGGGATGATGGTTTATGTTGGTTTAAGCTGGTCATGCGCTGGTTATGCACATGTCCAGCTTAAACCAGCTAAGGATCAGCATAAACCAGCAAAGGACCAGCTTAAATCAGCTCAAACCAGCATCCCATGCTTCAAAACATACCTTACCAGCAAAAGCTGTTTTTTTCAACAGGGAACAGTTTTGCTGCTTAATATTTTTTGGAACCTGTGACATTTTGTTCAGGATTCTTTTATGAATAGAAAGCTATAAAAGAACAGCATTGATAATAAATCAGGCTGATAAAAATTCTGATTTGCATCACTGAAATAAGTTACATAAAAAAAAAAAAAAAAAAACATTAAAAGTATTTTGAATGGCAGTGTGTGTGTGTGTGTGTGTATATATATATATAGAGAGAGAGAGAGAGAGAGAGAGAGAGAGAGATAGATAAAATTTATATATCTAAATAAAAATAGACTATTTTCAGTATATGATCCAAAGTAACTAGTAACTAACTACTTCTAAGTAGTTTTTTTATCCGATACTTTTTAAGTAATTATTCAGACTATTACTTTTACTTTTACTTGAGTAAATATTTCTTCAAGTACTTTTACTTTTACTTGAGTACAGTTTTTGGGTACTCTACCCACCTCTGTCAGTGATTCACTCATTAACACAGTCAAATGCTATGTTTCTGAATGAATCAGTCGTTTGAATGAATCGGTTGAAGCTCAATGACTCACTCATTAACATTATGTTAAAAACAAAACACAAGGCCTATTTATGCATCTGTAACTGCAGCTTAAATGCATCCATGTCTCCTCTGAGATACATAAACTGTGTAAATACATCTAAATGCTATTTCAGATTCAGATTCCAGAAATATCTTCTTATGTTGGAATGAAAGACACTAAGTACCGGATGAAGTGCTTCTTATTCTTACCCAAAAATACAAAATGGAAGAAAGAGTTAAAACTGAACACAATCTTGCTAATCAAGCTGTATGAACATTTTATATATATATATATATATTTATTTGCTTCTTTTCCATTTTGCATTTACTTGTACTTTTACTTTCAATACTTAAGTACATTTAAGATTTAAAAAATACTTTCCGTACTTAAGTACATTAAATATCACATACTTTAAGACTTTTACTGAAGTAATATTCTAAACGGTGACTTCAACTTCTACCAAAGTCGTTTTTTGCTAAGATATCTGTACTTTTACTTGAGTATGGCTTTCAGGTACTTTATACACCACTGTTCAGTTCCCATATTTCTCTTTTTGAATGAGCAGATAAAAATGGTTAAGCAAAGATATTTCAAAATAAGAGTCCCATTGTATTTCAAGCTTATTTATGATTAAAAGTCATCATTATGCATAAAATCTTTTTTTCTGGCTATTATTGGTATTTTGGTTACACAATAAACAGTATCTGGCATTTAAACCAATGTAAACTCTTGTAGTTTCTCTCTGAACTGCCCCGTAAGAAAGACATTATTTAACACATTCAGTATGTGGATTTTATTACTATCAGCACAATAATATTTTCATTGCGTTTCTTTAAACGCATTATCAAATATTAGAAAAATCCAGTATCGATGGACCTCCACTTCATGCGTATTGATATATGACAACATAAACCAATTTCAGTACACATCTAAATCTTGAATAAAACATGTCTTGAATATTTAAACTTGCAGTATCTTGTTTTGCAGTTGAGTTTGCTGCAGCATGTTGAATTAAATAAAAGAATTTGAGAAACCTGATTATTTTGAGATTGTATGTTTGTTCTGTGATGGTATGCGGTATTCGTTATATTTGTGCAAGTCTTGAGAAAGGTCTTAAAAAGCAGATTTTATAGGCTCTGCAGAAAGCTGGAGTGGCATTGACCAAACACAACGAGCTGCTTTATAATAGCGAGCCGCTTTCAGTGTGTGTTTGTACCCCTGTGAATGTTTAATTAATGCTTGTGCTTTCAGGCAAACTCTTAAATTGTGGGGCAGTTTGTGTTAATTACCCCCTTTATCCAGAAATCTCAGCGTAAGTGAAAAGCTTCTGCTAATGAAGATGCAAATTACCCGCGCCGCTCGTGGACTGATTGTACAGCTCTCTCTTTATTCCTGTGATGGACGCACATTAGAACTTAAAAGCGCCATATTTATGTACATTACGCATTATTTTTTCAACACTCTGCATGTGCAAGATGATTTGTGTTTCCTGACGTAAATAAAAACACTTTTTATGATGATTAGGTTTAATTGTGCTTGTAAATATGTTCCATGTATTAAGTGAAATTACTGAGGAAAAAACATCCACGCAGAGAGATAAAAGTGTTTTTATATCATTTGTAATTGAATATGGCAGCTTTCTGTAGGGAATGAATTAAAGCTCTATGGAGTTCTATACAACAAAGAAAAATCATGTTTACATGGCATTTCTCTGATAAACGTTAAAGGAATAGTGCTGAAAATGTGCTCAGGATGAGTTTGTTTCTTCATCAGATTTGTAGAAATGTGTCACTGCATCACTGTCTCAGCAATGGATGCTCTGCAGTGAATGGGTGCCGTCAGAATGAGAGTCCAAACAGCTGATAAAAACATCACAATAATCCACAAGTAATCCACACCACTATAATAATCCATAATAACTCTTCCTCCAGTGAAAAGTGTTCTGGTGTGAATCAGGAGAGAAATCTGCACAGATCAAGCAGCGTTTACAAGACAAAACAGCTCTAAACAAATATGTGGCTGGATTTTGATGCGAGAGACAACAGGAGATGCACTTTTTCACTGGAGGAAGAGTTATGGATTATGGACTCGGAAAATTGTCTTCATGATGGATGTGTTTCAGCTTTTGTCTTCTCCAGATGTTAACTGATGGACTGGAGTGCTGTGGATTACTTGTGGATTATTGTGATGTTTTTATCAGCTGTTTGGACTCTCATTCTGACGGCACCCATTCACTGCAGAGCATCCATTGTTGAGTGACTGATGTAAATGTGTTTGTTTTCAGAGTGAAATCATGATGTCGATTACTCAGAAAATGCTGTCGATGGAGCTTTTAGAAACGCTGTTCAGCTTCTATTGACCCTGAATATTCTTTTGTATATTTCTCTCGTTCCGCCTGTTTCACTCTTTCATGCCGGGTGGATTTTCTGTGCAGCCGTTATTGATCTGTGTGGATCTCTGAGGGTTTTTAACATCGGCTGTATTGAAAGACTCTTCCTCTACTGTAACACTTCATCTTCATCATCTGACCACACACACGCACACACACACACACTTCTATGTTTTATGGAGACTTCTTATAGATGTAATCGACTTTATATTGTACAAACTGTATTTTCTGTCCTCTTAACCAAAACCCAACCCTCACAGTAAACCTTCTGCATTTTTAGATTGTCAGAAAGCCTGATGTTGTGCTTTATTTTGCAGGTTTGTTAGTGCACTGGAGTCCGGCTCCGCCCACTGTGGACGCCTGGATGTGATGTCATCAGTCTGCGTCAGCGGCACACGTTCAATAATCCATTACCAATAGCTTCAACCAAGGCCTTTTTCAACTAGAGCATATATTTTGATGTACATATCTATATATAATTGAGAACAATGCTTATTTTGTGTCAGACAGAAGAAAGAAAGAAACTGGCTTTTATACGGCAAACACAGAGCAATACTTCCTCACGTCAAATCAGGTCAGCGTCGCTGGGTTTGTATTGCGAACTCTTTTAACTTTCGTTTGGTGTCGTCGCTCTCTTCAGGGTTTGTAACAAATGATTAATACATCTGCAAATGTATGAATGGAAAACTGCTTATTTAAGAAAAAAATTTTTATACCTTGAGATAAAAATGTGTACATTTCTTGCATCGTTCTAGAGTAAATAAATGATTATATTCACAAATATGATCGTATGTTTTACTTCAACAGACTTTCATCTCTTTTTCAACAAAATAAAACTGTTGCTTTAAAAATGATTCAAACAAGTGCGGCACTATGTGTGTATGAGTGTGTGTGTATGTATATATATATATAAGAAAAATATATATATACATACATACATACATACATACATACATAATTTGATTATTTTTATATAATTAAAAATTGTGTGTATGTGTGTGTGTATATATATATATATATATATATATACATACATACATAATTTTATTATTTTTATATAATTAAAAATTGTGTGTATATGTATGTGTGTGTGTGTATATATATATATATATATATATATATATATATATATATATATATATATACATACATAATTTTATTATTTTTATATAATTAAAAATTGTGTGTGTATATGTGTGTGTATAATATATATATATATATATATATATATATATATATATATATATATATATATATATATACATACATATATATATGTGTGTATATATATATATATATATATATATATATATATATATATTATTATTATTATTATTATTATTATTATTATTATGTGTTTTGGACTTATTTGTCACCTATTTAGAGGCTCATGTCAATTTTTATTTATTTACTTTTTATTTTTATGTTTTATTTTGTAGAGGAGTCACTAGTTATTCCATGTGTAATAATATATATATTTAAAAATGGCTTGAATAATGTTTTTTTTTTTTTTTGGACACATTGCATTTGTACATTTGGAACACATTTAAATGTATCAATGCTTCCATATGCAGATAAATAATTATTTGTTTTTTTTTTTTCTTATTTTTTTGTTTCCTATGAACATATATTAGACCGTCGCGCTGGAAACACTATGTGACACTGAATTATATTTTTGTTAGGTTCATTTTTGTTACTTTGAATTTGGTTTTGGTGGAATACCAACAGAAATGTTTTGCCACTTGGACGTTTTTAGTGA
Source organism: Spinibarbus caldwelli (assembly GCA_039654775.1). Lineage (NCBI taxonomy): Eukaryota > Metazoa > Chordata > Actinopteri > Cypriniformes > Cyprinidae > Spinibarbus > Spinibarbus caldwelli. The sequence goes on along the minus strand of CM077223.1, from coordinate 51,857 downwards.
CATTTGAAAGAATCATTTGGCTGTGGATCAGACGATTGGTCTTGCATTGCAATTTGAATAACGTTGCCTTATGAACGTTTTTGCAGTTTCTGGCCAACTGGTTATATTCACTATAACCAGTGCCAGTTTGTTTCTCATTTGGTGTTTGGTGAGTGTTGTTTTGATCTCCATTATGACAGAAAATCACAGTATGTCAGCATCTCTGGAGACGCTCATGTGTCTTAAACTCTGGTGCTAATTGACCGATGCATCAGAATCGACATGTTCTGCAGAAATGTGTGTAATGAGAGTCATCTGCTCTCATTAGGAATGAAGCGGGTTCCTGTGCTCTACAGGAACTCATTAGCATGTGTTTGCTCTCAGTTCATGAGAACGTCCTCCCTTCAGAAGATTTTCAGCTGATTCACAGAGTTCATTCTCTGCAGCCTGTGGAGTGACTTTATCATTCTAGTATCTACATGGCCATGTTCTGCTTCAGTATTTTTGACTTCTTGTCCAGTACAAATATCTAAACATCTTTACTCCTCTGGTCCTCTTAAAAATTTACGTTTTGTTTTTTTTAGAATTATTTATTTCATCAGAATGGTAGGAAACTTGGTAAATGTTTTGGCACTTGCTATGTGAACACAAAAAATCATGCTTGATTCAAAGACGTTAAATTGTCCTGAAAAAACTAGTAACACTTGTGTTGTTTGTGATTGAAAATGAATGGGAAGTGAATTTCATCTAGTGGAAATGTTTGGTACAGCGCCTGAACAAAATCTCTCTGAAAGCTCATTTTTATCAACCTCAAATTTGGAGCACAACTTCTTTAGATTTATAGCTTTGATTTTCATTTACAGTGTTTTAGAAAATATATATTTCATGTAAAATTTGAAAATATTATTTTTCTATGCATTTTTCATAACAATAAACTTGAAAATCTAAAGCTATTTTTAATTTCACTTTTTCCACTTCAGCAATGATCTGCCAAGTGTCTTCTTTAAAAGAGACCAAAATTAAATAAATGTCAAAGCATTCAAAATGTATGAGTTTCAGCTGAAAATGTAATTTTCATGTCTATGCTCAAAAAGTGGTAAACAGGTAATAAATGTATTATAATCAGTGTTGGGAAAAGGCACTTTTCAAAGTAATACATTACAATATTGCGTTACTCCACAAAAAATGAACTAATAGCGTTACTTAGTTACTTTACTAGTTACTTGAAAAAAGTTATTTGTAATGTGTTACCCCAAACACTGATTATAATTACTGCATAAATGTAATTTAGCATAAAATCCTGTATATAAATTAAACATTATTGAACTAGAAAACAGTACATTAATTTAATTGAAAAAAAAAACAAACAAAAAAAAAACAGTTCATTTTTGACCACCATGCGAGCAGCACCAAGTCACATTTAATTAAGAAGATACATTACTTGTCTTTTGAATATTGTATCAAAATGAATTGAGTTTATGCTATACTCCATCAGCAGATATTTTTTTTTTCTTGTTTTACACATAAACTCACTTAATTTTGGTATATTTTTCAGAAAGCAAGCTTTAACATTTTACTTTTGTCTAGATTAAGATATTTGTACTGAAAGAAAAGACAAAGAAACCAAGGATGAAAATCTTTTTTTTTTTTTTTAATTGTATATTTTGCAAAACAAGAATATTTCACCTGAAGATGAAGATTCTAACATTGCTGATCAGAGTTTTGCTCAGTTCAGAACTGAACTGCAAAGAAAGTCACTGTAATGTTAAAGAAACACTAAATTGAATCGCAATTCATTGAATTCCTCTTCCTGTCATTCCAAATCAACTTCCTGTGTGTTGTGACTAATTCAATTCAAATTCAAACTCATAAATGACAACTAATGCCATGCAGACAGATGGATCTTGTGATTTCATATCTAGAATCATATTGTGACGTGTGTTTAGTGTCTTATTTTTAAATATCATTTTTGTTTGTTGAAGAAATGATTCAAAGTTGTGAAGCATGAAATTGCGTTGTTATTAGCACTGCCACATCCGATTAGCAGCCTGACTGACTGAATGAGTGAACGAACAGATCACAGTAACGTAAGGAATTATATTTCATATGCTTTGATAGTCGGCTCATTTACAGATGGGAGTGTTTATAATCGAGCGGTTTGCATTATTGATGTGATGTCAGAAAGCAGGAGCGTCTCTCACCTCAAACGAGTGAATAATGTCCGAGCGATTCGTTAATCTCTGGTGATTAATAACTCTGAAGGATTGTCTGGAGATCTAGTAGTTTTCTGTGTGAGAGTGTTTTGGGCCTCATTTACAGCTGTTATTAATGATTTGATCACGTGTTCACTGGTCAATCATATTGCATTTGTTACAGGATTCCTATAAAGCTCAAGCTGTATGGTGCTTGCAACACCAAGCTCAAGGGTTTGATTCTCAGTGAATGCATGAACTGATCAAATGTTTAGCTTGAATGCAATGGAAGTTGTTTTGGATTAAAGCGACTGTCACATGCATGAATATAAATTAGAAGTGTTTACTCAATCTCTGCTCTAAAACAAGAGTTTTAAACATTGATAGTTAAATGTGTTAATTAAAATGATGAGCATTCTGCTTGAAATGTCAATTTTGTGCTGACAATCCAGGTACAAAACTCTATTTTCTGACTTTTCTGTTTTATTGATGTTTCTATTTCTTTTATTTTCTTTTCTTTGATCAACTTGCAGTTCACTGTTATTTTACAATAATGAAGATGTAGCTTTTGTTAATGTTTTGAATCATTTATTTTTTTTAATTATCTTTTCACTTTAATTTCAACTAAAGTTTTGATGTTGTTTTGTCATTTTATTAGTTGTTTTAAATGTCTTAACAGTTTTAATTAATTACTTTTTATTTCAGTTTAACTTGTTTTAGTGCATCAAGTTGAGAATTGTTGCCTTGTTTTTTTTTTTTTAGTTTAGTTTAGTTAGTGTTTATTTTATTTCAAGCAGCAAAAATGTATTTCTTTGGTATTAGAGGGTTTCTGCAGGTCTTAAAATGTTTTATTTCTTCTTTCAAACAAATGAAGGTCTTATAAAGGTCTTAAATTGGAGCAGAAAGTCAAATCATAGTAATGGCTTTACTTCTTGTGTGCACTGAAATCAATCAATCAATCAATCAATCAATCAATCAATCAATCAATCTTTAAGATAAAAGAATATAGATTTATCTGAGATGCCAAATGAAGATAGTTATTGTTTTGTAAGTCTTGTTTATAAAGTCTTGAGTTTATGCTTGAAACATAAATTAATTTTCTGAGCCCGTCGGCGGATATTTGTTCTTGTTTTAATCATAATCTCACTTCATTTTAATCTATTTCTCATAAAACAAGATTTATCTCGTCATTTTTCTTCTTCAGTAAATGTATTTTGATTGAATAATCTTTAGTCATTTGCACTGGAAAACAAGACACAAATACTGAGGAAGAACATCAGTTTTCAGTTGAAAAGTCTTGACTTGACCTTCATAGACCTGCAGAAAGCCTGTGCAGTTTGAGTCTGATGCGGTGAATCTGATCAGATGTAAGTGAGATCAATCTGAAGCGATCAGCTCTGATCGATGAACCGGAGATGATCAGACCGGATCTCATCGGTCAGCAGGATCTCTGGATGAATCTGCCGTCTGTCAGGTGCCAGTCTATGTTTGTTAATATTGACATACAGACAGCTGAAAGAGTATATTAAATATTAAAAATAAGGTGGAACGTTTGAGTGATGAAATGAAATTTCTCTGTTTTTCAGTCTACACAGACGCTCTATGAACAGATGAAGTCTCGTCTCATTCGTCTGAATCAGAGATTCATGAGCGGTTTCTGTCAAGGGAAAGGGAAAGGGAAGTGGTGTGTGGCCAAGTATGGTGACCCATACTTGGAATTTGTGCTCTGCATTTAACCCATCCAAGTGCACACACACAGTAGTGAACATACACCTGGAGCAGTGGGCAGCCAATGCTGCGGCGCCCGGGGAGCAGTTGGGGGTTTGGTGCCTTGCTCAAGGGTCTCACCTCAGTCGTGGTATTCCCTGCCGCACCCGAGACTCGAACCCACAACCTTCGGGTTACAAGCCCAACTCTCTATCAATCAAACCTGTTTGAGCTAAAATATATAAGTCCCCCTCAGGGTTATTAGTGTTAATTAAAACTAAAATTTAAAATTAATCCATAAAAATAATCATGTACTGTATGTTACTTGAAATAAAATTAACTAACTAAAATAAAATAAAAATTAAACTTATTTTATTTCAGCTAGTTGTCAAGGCATCATTTTCTAGTTTGGCTTGAATTATTAAAATAACTAAACAAAAACTGAAATAAAACATAGACATAAAAATATATGCCATATAAATAATAATAATAAAAAAAACTAATAAAAATGACAAAACAAAATTACTAAAATATAAAAATAAAATCTAATTTGAATTATTAATAAAAACTAATAGTATATCAATGATAGTGTCACTGGTCCCAATAATTTAACAAAACATTTGCATATTCATAGTTTTCTGACATCAATTATTGGTCACATGACATACAGGGAAAATATTTAACTTTCTGTCAGTTGAACCCCTTGGAGCTAAAATATTTACTTGAAGTCTCCCTGAGATTTAAAGTTAATATTTTAATAATTCACACGGTTCTCTGATGTTGGTTAATGGTCACATATCAAATATTGAATCTTTTTTGGCATTTCATTTTAGTTGTTTCTGTTTCCATTTTTTTTTTTTTAATTTTTGTTTTTTTTATTATTATTATTTTACAGTTTTTAATTTTTGACTGATTAGTTTTGGTGAACTCAGAGATCCGTGTTTGGGAAAGTCTGGTTTAGCTGATGGTCCATTTGTTCTCTGGTTCAGTGGCCACTGGACAAATCCGCTGTAAATCAAGGCTAATCATTGGCTCGGCCAGCAGTGTTTTTTTGTGTTCAGTTGATTGTCCAATCAGACGGAGCGGAGCGTTTATGGGCGGGGTCAGCTGATCCATAGATCATTCTGACGCTTTTGTTTCCTCACTGAAGAACTGCAGCTTTATGTTCCCGTGGAGACGAGAAGTTGATCATGAGGCTCAGTGGAGCGAGTCTGCTGGATTATTGATTATAGATCGCTGCGCTCGGTCACTGCTCTCTCAGTCCTGTTCCCTACAGTGAACCCTAAATCACTTCAATTCCCTCTTCTACAATAAAAAACTAACATTTTAATGAAGAAATATTACACTTTTTGTTTCTCTAGTCAACATAAATAATCCTCTTTGTGAAATTCCTCTAAACCCAGTATGATCATATCAGAATTATTAGTCAAGTAGAACTAATATATATATATATATATATATATATATATATAATATATATATATACACAGTGGGTACGGAAAGTATTCAGACCCCCTTCACTTTTTTCAATTTTGTTATGTTGCAGTCTGATACTACAATTGTTTAAATTCTTTTTTTTTCTCATTACTCTACACTCTGTCCTTTATAATGACAAAGTGAAAACAGAATTTTAGAAATGTTTGTAAATTTATTAAAAAGAAAAAACTGAAATATCACATTTACATAAGTATTCAGACCCTTTACTCAGTACTTAGTTGAAGCACCTTTGGCAGCAATTACAGCCTCGAGTCTTTTTGGGTATGACGCAACAAGCTTTGCACAACTGGATTGGGGGAATTTCTGCCATTCTTCTTTGGAAATCCTCTCAAGCTCGGTCAGGTTGGATGGGGACCGTCTGTTGACAGCCTTTTTCAGGTCTCTCCAGAGATGTTCGATAGGGTTCAAGTCAGGGCTCTGGCTGGGTCACTCTAGGACATTCACAGAGTTGTCCCTAAGCCACTCCTGTGTTGCCTTGGCTGTGTGCTTAGGGTCATTGTCATGTTAGAAGGTGAACCTTCGGCCCAGTCTGAGGTTTCTAATGCCCTGGACTGGGTTTTCTTTAAGGCTATCTCAATATTTTGGTGCATTGAGCTTTTCTTCTACTCTGATGAGTTCCTCAGTCCCTGCCGCTGAAAAACAGCCCAACAGCATGAGGCTGCTACCACCACACTTTACTTTTGGGATGGTACTCTGCAGGTGATGAGAAGAGCCGGTTTCCTTCAAACATGATGCTTAGAATTGAGGTTCATCAGACCAGGTAATCTTGTTTCTCAGAGTCTGAGGGTCCTTTAGGTGCTTTATTGCAAATTCCAAGTGTGTTTTCATGTGTCTTCACTGAGGAGAGGATTGAGTTTGGCCACACTGCCATAAAGCCCAGATCGGTGGAGTGTTGCAGTGATGTTTGTCCTTCTGTAGGTTTCTCCCATCTGCATATATGATCATGGAGCTCAACTAGCGTGACCACCAGGTTCTTGGTCACCAGTCTAGACAAGCCCCTTCTCCATCAATTGCTCAGTTTGGCTGGGGACCAGCTCTTGGAAGAGTCCTGGTTGTGCCAAACTTCTTCCATTTGAGAATTATGGAAGCCACTGTGCTCTTGGGAACCTTCAGTGCAGCAGAATTTTTTTTGTAGCCTTCCTCAGATCTGTGCCTCAATACAATCCTGTATCTGAGCTCTGCAGGCAGTTCCTTTGACCTCGTGGCTTGGTTTTCGCTCTGATATGCATTATCAGCTGTGAGGCCTTTTACAGAGAGGTGTGTGCCTTTCCAAATCATGTCCAATCAATTTAATTTACCACAGGCGGACTCCAATCAAGGTGTAGAAACCTCTCTGCAATGATCAAGAGACATGGGAGGCACCTGAGCGAAATTTCAAGTGTTGTTGCAAAGGGTCTGAATACTTATGTAAATGTGATATTTCAGTTTTTTCTTTTTAATAAATTTACAGACATTTCTAAAATTCTGTTTTCACTTCATCATTAGGAGGTACAGAGTGTAGATTAATGAGAAAAAAAATGAATTTAAACAATTGTAGTATCAGGCTGCAACATAACAAAATTGAAAAAAGTGAAGGGGGTCTGAATACTTTCCGTACCCACTGTATATATACACACACATAGGCTATTTGCCAAAACAACATTTCCCATTTTTGTTTATTTTAAGGTGAAGTACTAAAATAAAGACAAAATATATAAAATCTAATTCAAAATATGAATAAAAACTATAATAGTACATCAATGCAATGTTATTTTAGGATCAGTGAGATACTATTATTTTTTTTTATTGTTTATTTGTAAATTTAGTTAAAGTTTGTCATTTTAATTTTAGTAATTTTAATGTTATTCTACTTTTAATTTTGTGTGTTTTTGTCATTTTATTAGCTTTTGTGTTTTGAAAATGTCTATAGTTTTTAATATTCTTTTAGTTATTTTAGTATATTAAACTAACTGAAACCTAGATTAAGTTAAACTACATGAAAACGAAAATGTTGCCTCAAAAACTAGCTAAAAAAAGATTTTATTGTATGTTATTTATTTATTTTTGTAAATAATTTCCGTTAAAGTTTATTTTATTTCAGGTAATGTTTTCTATGGTTTTAGGTAAAGTATGAAAATGAAGATGATTTAAACATTTGTTAATCCCTTATACTGTGACTGTATAAACTTGATAACCATTGTGTTCATTGTCTTGTTATTTGTGTAAAAGTGAGAGGCTTGTTAAATGGGAATCAGGTTCTAGAGAGCAGAAATGTGTTTGTGAAGCTGAACGGCGTTTGATTGCTGGTTCTGTCAGATGAATGATGGCTGATGAATGCAAGCGATCAGTGATGACGGATGAAGGAAGGCTGAGCTTTGCTTTCTCTCATCACGCTCATCAGTCTCTGGTTAATGTGTTTGTGACGTCGACTGTCATTACAGCCAATCACACGTTCAATCAGAAACACAAACTCTCGTCTTCACTCGTCTAACTCAATCATTCAATCTTGAAACATTAACCATTTATCAATATTACGCTCTGTTATAGCATCCATTAAGTCATTAACAAATATTTTGACTTTCTTTAATGTATCACAGGTGATATTCATTCAAATATTTATAAATATCATTAATGATTCACTAGCAATTTATATTCTTTTGCATATATTTCAATCTAATTTATGTTAGAAATGAACTACTGATCTGTTATGCAGTATGTTGTTTTACAAATTAATGTTATATATATATATATATGAACATAAATATATGGTACTTACTTCAAATAAAATAAAATATAAAAACATTTTTTATTTCAGCCAGTTGCCAAGGCAACATTTCTCATTTTCATGTAGTTTAACTTGAATTAAAAACTGAAATAAAAAGTAATAAAAAATATATAGATATATTTAAAAAAACAATAAAAGCTAATAAAAATGACAAAACACAAAACAAAATTAACATGAATGTATAAATATAAAAATATAAGAATAAATCTAAAAATAAAATCTAATCCAAACTATTAACAAAAACTGTAATGGTATCTCAATAATACTAAAATAACACTAAAGGTCTGTCCATCCATCCAAAATATTAATCATAAATAAATATTACACTTTCATTAATAATAAACCAATAATTTTATTTTTAATGCAATACTGATCCTTTCAGGTTCATTAAATTTTTATATAATCTAATATGATATAATATAATATAATATAATATAATATAATTATTGCATATATTCATCTTTTTAATGTAAATGAACTACTGATCTGTTACACAACTATGTTATGTCTTATATATGTCTACATCTTTTAAAATATGAAATATTTAAACCAGTTCCAGTCTCATTTTCAGTATTTTTTAGCTATAGTATTTTCAGCATTTTTTTAGGATAAAAAAATAATAATAATAATTGTGAGATAAGATTTTAAATATGTGTGTATATATATATATATATATATATATATATATATATATATATATATCAGAATTAAGATAAAAAAGTGAAAATTGTGAGATGTGAAACTCAAGTAATTACAAGTAAAAGTCAGAATTCTAAGTTTATCTCTCACAATTCTGATTTTTTTTTTCCTCAGAATTCTGAGTTTATATATAAGAATTGCAAGAAGAATGTCTGAATTCAATTGTGATTTTATTATTATTATACTTTTTTTATTTTTTTTATTTCGTGGTGTAAACGGGCTTCCATAATCAGACATCAAACATCATTCTGGTTCATGTCATCTTATTACACTAATTATTCTCCAAACTAAAGTCTGACTCCAGCGCTGGTTTAATTGCTGTCTGTGTGCCAAACGAACCCTCATGCTAATGAATGATAGCTGGTTCTTTCAGCTGATTCATGACTTCTTGATGTGGATTGTATGATGTGTTTGATATGGTCAGATGGGTTGAGTTCTTTGCCCCGATGATCCAAACGAGCATCATAAAGCAGCTGAACGGTCAGGAGCCTCATTAGATCCGATTAACCTACCTGTGAAAACCAGCAGCTTTAATTAAACTCTTCAGTGAGAGTGACAGCGAGTGAATAACAGGGTCGTGTGTGTGTGTGTGTGTGTGTTAATTAGCGGACAGCGTAACAATGTTTTGACACTCAGAGCTCAGCACACTTAACCGCCTCAAATGTGTCCTTTGACCAAATTAGTGTTCAATTCTCTTTTATTCACCATCTGCCCGCGTCGCTCGTGTTCTTCCTCATTTTTAAGTCGCTTTGGATAAAAGTATCTGCTAAATGAATAAATGCGACACAACATCTGCTTTGATCAGCTATTAACCCGGAGAAAAACGCAAGAAAGGAGGCATTGCGTCACACCACTGCCTTTCTCTGATGCTGGAATGAGTTTGCAGTGCTGTATACTGACAACCAACCACTAACTGACAGATTACAGGACTAGTTTACCTAAAAACTCACCCACCCTATGAGTATGTTATTTAATGAGAATACATACAATACAACAGTGCTTTTATTTGGTGTGAATCGTCCCTTTAAATTCATGATGCAACAGAAGTAGCGACAGATCTTTTTTGTATTGTGACATACATATGAGTGTAATTCTTTTTTTTTTTTTTTTGTCACAATTCTAAGGTTAAATCTCAAAATTTGGACTTCCTTCTTGCATTTTTGAGAACAAAATTTCACAGTAGGATCGATAACATGCACATAGAAAACAGACTGAATTTTATTTTCTTGCCAGCTTTAAGAAACAGCCCTATAGAAGCTTGTTTCTGCAAAAATAAACAAAGAAATGAATTAATAAATAAAATAAAAATAAATTAAATTAAAAAAACAAAACATTTTTTAGAAAATATAGAATAGGTAATTGTGACTTTTTATCTCACAATTCATGCTTTTTTCCTCACAATTCTGAGAAAAAAAGTTAGAGTTGCTTGATAAAAAGTCACAATAACATTTCTTTTAGACTGAATTTCAAAAAAACTCAGAATTGCAAGATTTAAAGTCAGAATTTCAAAATATACATTTAGAATTTTGAGATAGAAACTCAGAATTGATAAAGTCAGAATTTTGAAATATAAATTCAGAATTACTATAGAAACTAAGAATTGCAAGATTTAAATTCAGAATTTTGAGATATAAATGTCAGAATTGAGTTATAAAGTCAAGATATAAAGTGAGAATTGTGAAATAAAGTCTCAGTTAGGTTTTCAAGTGAAATGATGTTTTCTATTCTGAGGCGAAACAGGCTTCCGTTCAGCCCTGCTCTGTGGAATGAAGATAAATTAGAGAATTGATTTGCCTCTTTTAATTAATGAGTCAACAACAGAGCAGAGCATTGTGGGACGTGTCTCCCGTGTGATTGATTCAGCTTTTATGTAGTTCTTTCATGCCTTGAGTTTGTTTTTTAGAAAAGCCCTAAAATCTGGTGTCATTTCCTCCGTGATAATGTCACGATCGTGTCACATCGCTGTCAGAGCTTCCCTTCAGAGGCTTTCTGCTAAAATGCAGCGACGCAGATGCAATTGAAGAATGAAACATTAATCAGGAGATAACAGCCACCTGCAACAGAAAACTAAACCATTAATGTCTTCCTGCGAGGCAGAGGCAGAATTAAGGAGAAACAAGAGTCAGCCTGAGCGCCGCTTGATTATGCAGATGAAAAATGTCTTATTAAAGTACATAGAACACAGCATTAATGCACACCGAGCGCGTTTCAAGATGAATTAAGTTGCTTGAAGTTAGCCAGTCATGAACGTGGCTTTATTGCTGGAGGGTCGAGATTGCTGTTGTATGTGGGGATCATTTCATATATCTACAGTGACAACATCTGAGGAGCGTCTCTGCGTCTCACAGGGTGAAAGAGGCTCGTGGACTGTAATAATAGAGAATCCAGAGCTGCTCTTACTGGAAGAGACTCTCATGCATTTGATGGGCCCTCAGTAGCAGCATGCGATGATGCACTGTTGTATTTTTAGGGTTTGTTTGTGTAACGCCTCATGAGGGAACATACTGCTGCAGTTAGACAAGCACGTGTGATTCAGCTCCACTGCTTCTGTTTGGTCTTCAGTGAATGTTGTTTGATTACAGAGAGAGAATCTGCAGCTGCTGTGTCTCAGATCATGTACATTCAGAGTTTGGACTGTATCCATCTGTCTGTCCATCTATCCATCTGTCTATCTCTCTGCCTGACTATCTATCTATCTGTCTGTCTCTCCATCTGTCTGTCTGTCTGTCTATCTGTCTATCCATCTGTCCATATGTCTATCTCTCTGTCTGTCTATTTGTCTGTCTGTCTGTCTATCTATCTATCCATCACCCATCTGTCTATGTCTCTACCGCTCTGTCTGTCTGTCTTTCTGTCTGTCTGTATCTGTCTGTCTTTCTGTCTGTCTGTCTGTCTTTCTGTCTGTCTCTCTGTCTGTCTGTCTATCTGTCTGTCTGCCTGTCTTTCTGTCTGTCTGTCTGTCTGTCTGTATCTGTCTGTCTGTCTGTCTGTATCTGTCTGTCTTTCTGTCTGTCTGTCTGTCTTTCTGTCTGTCTTTCTGTCTGTCTGTATCTGTCTGTCTGTCTGTCTGTCTGTATCTGTCTGTTTTTCTGTCTGTCTGTATCTGTCTGTCTGTCTTTCTGTCTGTCTGTCTGTCTGTCTGTCTTTCTGTCTTTCTGTTTGTCTGTCTGTCTGTCTTTCTGTCTGTCTGTCTGTCTTTCTGTCTTTCTGTCTGTCTGTATCTGTCTGTCTGTCTTTCTGTCTGTCTGTATCTGTCTGTCTGTCTTTCTGTCTGTCTGTCTGTCTGTCTTTCTGTCTTTCTGTCTGTCTGTCTGTCTGTCTTTCTGTCTTTCTGTCTGTCTGTATCTGTCTGTCTGTCTGTCTGTCTGTCTGTCTTTCTGTCTGTCTGTATCTGTCTGTATCTGTCTGTCTGTCTGTCTGTCTTTCTATCTGTCAGTCTGTTTGTCTGTCTGTCTGTCTGTCTTTCTATCTGTCAGTCTGTCTGTCTGTCTGTCTTTCTGTCTTTTTGTCTGTCTTTCTGTCTTTCTGTCTGACTATCTGTCTATCCATCTGTCCATATGTCTATCTATCTCTCTGTCTGTCTGTCTATCTATCTATCTATCTATCCATCACCCATCTGTCTATGTCTCTACCTCTCTGTCTGTCTGTCTTTCTGTCTGTCTTTCTGTCTGTCTGTCTATCTATCTGTCTGTATCTGACTGTCTGTCTTTCTGTCTGTCTGTCTATCTGTCTGTCTGTATCTGTCTGTCTGTTTCTCTCTCTGTCTGTATCTGTCTGTCTTTCTGTCTTTTTGTCTGTCTGTCTGTCTGTCTTTTTGTCTGTCTGTCTGTCTGTCTGTCTTTCTGTCTGTCTGTCTGTCTTTCTGTCTGTCTGTCTGTCTGTCTGTCTTTCTGTCTGTTTGTCTGTCTTTCTGTCTGTCTGTCCGTCCGTTCATCCGTCCGTCTTTCCGTCCGTCCGTCTGTCTGTCTATCTATCTATCTATCTATCTATAAAATTAGTTTTATTTATTTGAATTTCAATTTGTTTTAATTCCTTTGTTTTTCTTCCTTACATTCAAATGTATATTTCCTGTTTGCTGCCTCATTTCAAATTCAGAAGTCAGTCTCAGTTCAGTATCTTTCTCTGTCACATGCGCTTCAGAATCTCGTTGTAAGTAATACTTATATTTTTATCCTTCTGTGTCATCAATACTGTCATTTGACAAACTGCTGTTGGCAGAGTATACAGTAGAGAATGAGTCAGTGCACACATAACCGCTAGAAAACATGAAGCATGCTAGAAAAACAAAGATTTATTGATGCTGCATGTATAGATACCGTCAGTATGCAGTAACTAGATCATATTTATCATATGTAGATTGATTGCTCTTGAGGGTTTTCTCTCTCCTCATCTAAACATTTTATGGAGGTTTTTGTCTTTGGCTGCTCACTGCGGGATTTAAGATATTAATGCACTATTTTCTCTAAAGCTGCTTTGGAACAACACGGATTATGAAAAGCACTAAACAAATAAAAATGACTTGACTTATACTGAGTACAGCTGGAGGGAAAACTAATCCTGGTTGCCACACTTACCATGGGAAAAACACAGAGACACAATAGATTTACATTTATTCATTTAGCAGCCGCTTTTATCCACAGTGACTTACAAATGAGCAACATCACAAGCAATTTCTCATAACAGCTACAATATTCATAGTACACAAGCTAGAGGAGAAATGCAAAAAAGAAGAGAAAGAGAACAAGAATGAGAACAGCTTGATTTTAAATAAGAATAGGACTCCTGAAGATATCTGCATTACACAGTTCATTTTAACCCTATAAAGCTACTGTATCATATTTATTATGCACATTTCTGAGGCTCTAAATGATCAAAATTGGCTGATGAACACACACACTACTCCTACTACATCTACTCCTTTGGTCGTCTGATTGATAGTTTAGAGTTTTTTAACCAGTATAACCTCTTTTAGTGTAATTGTACAAATGTCAGAATAACTGCAGTCATATTTCCAGATGAACACTTACTGGACTGAAGCAGTTCAGCTTTACTTGATTCTCCATCAATCATGTTTTAGTCTCAAATCTGATCATCAGGATCTTTTGAGGAGCGTTTGTTTCCAGAAGCTTTACTTTCACTGTTCCTCAGTGGAGGAATGATCTTCATCTCACATCTTCTGAGGAGCGTTTATTTCTTCATCTCTCAATCAGCATTGCATTATATGTTTGGATCATTTACATCTCATCTTATTATCGGAGATATAGAGTGACCGCTGATATTTAGATCATTTTATGTCAGTATCTGCTGTACTGTTAAAAAGATCTCATTGATTTACATCACAAGCAGCAGAATTTCATCATAGAAATATCAGCATCTGCAGCAAATACATATTTTTGCTCAGTTTGAGTCAGACTGAGCTGTTTTATTCCTCCATATTCTCACTATATAAGACTATATGAGCCATAAAAGCCTGATACATCAAATATGATGCTCAACAAAAGACACATATGCAAACTTTTTTTATGCAAGATTTTGTCTGAAGTTTCAGTAAAGATTTTTCTGGTGATTCCTTCATGCTTCGCAGGGTTCAGGGCCATTTTGGTTCAGCACTGAATCCTCTGAGGCTCATAACAGGTTGTGAGGTTGATTCAGTGCAGAAGGTGTTAATTAGAGCCAGTGATTCCCATCAGTGCATCTGAATCCCGTTCCTCGTTTTCACATTCTTCCCAAACAGCAGCTCAATTAAACCTCTGTGTGTCTTTCAGGAGCTCCAGGACGTCAGGACTGACCTCATTTACTTCATTAATACACAATCCTGTGATGTGAATATTTTTCTAACTAAAACATAATGTTTTATTACTCAGAAGCACTGAAGAAGAATGAAGTGTGAATGTTATTGTGAATGAGAGATGAAGCTCATAAATCATGTATTAAGGAAGTAAATAAGGTGAATTGTGACGTTCTGTTGACTGTAATGTCTGAGGCGTCTGTAGTTCTCATCAAATGTTGTTGCAGTCGCTCATATCCAGCTCTTCTCTTTCAGGTTGGAGTTCAGTGTGGTTGAAAGCGGTCGGCAATCCTTGAAGCCGGACCTTCATCATCTAAGCGCAGAGATCACAGCGGCCCCAGAGACGCTCTTCATTACTGAAGAAGACGCGTATGCATACAGATGCACAGCAGAAACTCCTTCTGACAGGCCTGCTCAACAGAAGCAGTGTAAGTGCTGCTGTATTTACATTCCTGCATTAGGCAGATGCTTTTTTCAGAGCAACTAGCACTGCATTGTATTGCATTGAAGGTATGTGATATATCAGTCAGGGAATCACCTTGTTTTTAGCCATTTTGTCTGTGCATTATTACATTGAATCTGGTTAGTGTTTTTTTTCTTAAGTAATATTATTGAGTGCATTAATTCAGTGACGCTGGTTTCAGAAGTATTTTTCCATTCTTTTTTCTCATTCTTTAGGAGTTATAAGCCATGAATCAAAACAAGCAACTACAAAGTGAATCACAACTTTGATTTGAAGCAAAAAACTGAACGAACTAAACGACTCTGATTGGTGGAATTTTCTACACAGCATTATGGGTCACATTTTGCTGTTAAACATGATTATATTAAAAATAAGTTGAAATAATTTAAGCAAATTCGTTTAACAAAAGCATATTCCATTGGCGCTCACAGCAGGTCTGTGTTTAAGGATTTACATGTTTTCATTAAAATCAGTTTCTGTATGGAGAAAATGAATAAAGTTTTCACTTCCATAATCCAACTGGTAAATCATCAATAGAATGTGAGGAACATACAAGAAAATATATATTTTTCAAATATATTTTTTAAAATATTTCAAAATATACAGAAAATTGCCAAAAAATATATATTTTCTAAAATATGTTACAAAATATATTTATGAAAATATATTTTATAATTTATAAATATATTTAAAAGCATTTAAAAATATTTTTTCCCTTTATGCAATATTTCAATGTGAGAAAATATGTGAACATGTCAAATTCAGCAAGGTTCCAAAAATTACAATATTAAATTGTATATACATATATATGTATATACAATTTAATATATATACATATATATATATATATACATATTCAGCAAGGTTCCAAAAATTACAATATTAAATTGTATATACATATATATATATATATATATATATATATATATATATATATATATATATATATATATATATATGTATATACAATTTAATATTGTAATTTTTGGAACCTTGCTGAATTTGACATGTTCACATATTTTCTCACATTGAAATATTGTATATATGTATATATATTTTACAGCACACTACTTGCAGCAGCTATGTGCAGAGAATTCAGTATTCATCTCTTTACCAAGTCTTTGTTTACTGAATTATAGATTCTATAATCTTGTATTGTTTTGCTTTAACACAGTGGAGTATTATTGTAATGTGATGTTGGTTTATGCTTGATGTTATTCAGATTGTCTTCATGAATCATTTAAAGAAGTGGCGCATTTCCCAAATAAAATCCTCACTGATGCAGCGAGTGAGAATGACTAAACAGAGCTCAAGAAACTCAAGAGGTAAAGCAAAATAATGCGTGAATAAGAAGTACTAAACAATGGATGGCTGGATTATTAATTTTCACAACATCAGACGACCAGAAATAGAATCTGTCATCAGACCCTTGAAAAATGGGCCAAAACCAGGCAAACTGCACAGTGCTGGATCTGAGAATGAAATATTAATGTAAGCAGCAGTTTTTGGGTTAAAGTCTGAGTACAGTAGGAGTCCTGTGCTGCAGGGTTTGATTTACACTTGATCTCCAGTTGGTGACGAATGGAAACTCAGTGGTTGAGCTGCTCATGCCAGTAAAATAAGTGCTCAAGCCTCAGCTTCATAACCTCAGGCTGCTGTTTGTTTTGAAAGCGCTTCCTCCTCCCGTATCTTTGTCCTTTATCAATATTTCATGGCTTATCGTGCCCTCTCGTTTGTTTCCAGATGTAATCAGATTGCTCCCTCCTGCTGCTGCTGCTGCTGTGTGTGTTCGGACAAAAAATAACCCATACAGCAAAAAAAAAAAATAAATAAATAAATAAATAAATAAAAATAAGTAAATATATTTTAAAATATACAAAAAGGGCCAAAAATATATTTGCTAAAATATGTTTCAAAATTGTAAATATATTTTCAACAAATATATTTTTGATATTTTTTTAAATATATTTTTGAAAATATATTTCAAAAAAAAAAAAAAAAAAAAAAAAAAAAATATATATATATATATATATATATGTATATTATATGTATATTGTATATATATAATATATATACATATATTGGTATCTAGAAATATATAAACAGAAAGCAATAGTTGTTTTATTGTTTATACAATTTTTCCTGATGTGAAATGTACCTTAAATTCTAGAATGATTCATATCTATTGTGACCCATTATCAGACTGATAAAGAGCTGCACTGAACAAAAGCTTCTGAAGGACGTGTTTCTCTGCTGTTCTGCATCAGCAGGGTTTCTCAGACGAGCCACTCTTTCTCTTGTTTCTCGTCAGGGATTTTGAGGCTCGTGTCTGGATGACATTTGAAACTCGATCAGAGACAAACTCCTGCTGCTGCTGATCTTCAGTCTGGCTGAGCTCATGCACTCGTCATTAGGATTGTACAGTAGGTCATGTGACCATAAACACAAACAAACATGAGCATCAGTGTTCTCATGAGAAGAAGAAATCCAGACAAAAATGAGCATGAACTCACCCTCATGCTGTTCAGACCTGTTTGACTCAGGGTTAATATCATTAACTAAAACTAAAACCATCAAAAAGCGTTTTTGCTACTTGAAATGAAATGTATGTTAACTAAAAATAAAATGAAACATTTAAAAAAAAACCCATTTTCATTTAGTTTAATTGAAATACTAACATAACTAAAACTAAATCAACTAAAACTAATAAATAAAAAAATGTATAAATTCTATATAGGCATTAAAAAAGAACTAATACAAATGGAAAAAATATAAAAACTATATAAAAAAAAATTTATATTTCTGTCACACCAGGGTTATTATCATCAACTAAAACCATAAAAACTAATTTTCATTACTTGCCATGAACATTAACTAAAATGAAATATAAAAAACCTTAAACTTATTTTATTTCAATTAGTTGCCAAGACAACATTTTTGAATTTCACATTTATATATAGACATTTAAAAAACAAAAACACACACAAAACTATAATGAAAATAGAAAATACACTAAATAAATAAATACAGTCTATTTCAAATTATTAACAAATCTAAATCATATTTAAACTGGTTTAAGTAAGTTATTTTATTACATTTTATTTCAGCTGTTTGCCAAGGCAACACTTCTCATTTAAAGTTGAAGAACTAAAATACCTAAAACTAAATAAATGAAAACTAATAAATAAAAATGAATAAATACTAATAAAAATAACAAACACAACAAAATGACTAATAACTACAATTAAACAGAAAAAAAAAAAATTCAAAATGGGAACAAAAACTATAAAATGATCTAACGGATGCTAAAATAACACTGGTATGACTTTTTTGTTCTGTTTTAGCCATATGTACCTTGTGTTTTTGTGTTACAGATGTGTTGTTTGTGTTAATCTCTTCATGTTTTCAGTGAGTCTATATTCAGATAGTGAGATGATTATAATTCACACAAACCCTGATGTCTGAACACGAGACGTGATGAAACTGCAGTTCAGATGACTTCATTCTGTGTCCTTCAACTCAATGATTTCATTCAAGACACAGTTACTGTCTTTATGGGTCAGAAAATCACTTTGCAGATTACAGAGAGAGTGAGATCATCAGAAATCTGTCTGATGTTATTATGCATCTGGAAACGAATCCCTGATCATCTGAAATACAGTAAGACTTTTCTCCTGAAATGATGGAAGTCTTCTTGTTTCTACACTGATGCTCAATGAATCTTCATCTAAGCAGTGTTCTTTACATGTCCATGTGAGTGTGAGTTTATATGAACTATAATGAGCTGATCGTGTGTGTGTGTGTGTGATCTGCAGATTGCTCTGTGTAAGAGCTGCTGGTTTCTGTCTAGTTTCTGCTCCTCATTGAGTGATGCTGGTCTGTCTGATTCTTTGAGTTTCTGACGGTTGCTCAGCAGATGAACAGATCAACACTATAGTGAAGCACTGCGTGACGGACGGATCACCATTCAGTACAGACACCTTTGGGTTTGAAGTTATGCTTCCGTATGTGTTCTCAGTACAGCAAGAAGAAAAACAACAGAAAATTAATTAATTAAACAAACTATGGTTCTTTCTTTAAATAAATGGTCTGTCAGTAGGCTACTGCTGCAAAACACAGTTAAAGAGTAATGTGAGTAATTATGGAATAAAAAATAAAGGTAATTACCACTTTTTATGGCACAGTTCAGATAGTTTTGCAAGTTATAAACTCAGAATTGCTTGTACATTTCACAATTTTGACTTCCTGAGAATTCTGAGTTTATATCTCACAACGATTATTTACTTAATTTTTTCCCTCTGAATTCTGAATTTACATCTTGCAATTATGATCCCCCCCCCACATTCTGAGTTTGTCTCACAATTATGATTTGTTCTTTTTTCTCTCTGAATTTAACATCTGCAATTATTAAATTTATACTGAAATATTTTTTTCTCCAATTTTTTCTCTAAATTCTGAGTTTACATCTGCAAAGTATTTTTGCCTATTATTTTTTTTTCTATAAATTCTGCAATTATGATTTTTTCTTTACTCTTTTTCTCTGAATTCTGAGTCAAGTCAAGTCACCTTTATTTATATAGCGCTTTTAACAATACAGATTGTGTCAAAGCACTTAACAGTATCAAATTGGAGGATAGAGTGTCAATAATGTATAATAATAAGATTAAAGACTCAATTTTCAGTTAAAGGCATTTCATTATAGAATTCAGAGATGTCATTGTCTAGCTCAGTTTAGTTTAAATAGTATCTGTGCAATCAAATCAATGATAATCGCTAGAAATTAAGTGTCCCCAACTGAGCAAGCTAGAGGTGAGATTTATTTAAATTAATTTTTTTCTCTAAGTTCTGAGTTTACATCTGCAATTATGATTTTTGTATTTATTTATTTTTCTCTAAATTCTGAGTTTACATTTGCAATTTTTAACCCCCAACACAGTTGCGAGTTAACATCTCTTAATTCTGACTTTTTTTCAGAAGTTCATATCTTTAAAAATTCAGAATTATGAGATAAAAAGTCATGATCTTTTACAAGTTTCAGTTACATGGCAGAATTATCCAAAACCACTTGCAATAGAAACTTTTTAGTATTTTAGTTATTTTAGTATTTGATGTTGATTTAATTTTATTGCTGACAGGTCTTTTTATTTGACTGAGTGATGTTTGTACATGAATGCTCTCATTTGCTCTCGAAGGGCAAACACTGCTCATAATAAGAGCTGATTTTTCTGACTCAATGACATTTGAAGCTCTTCAGAGGTTTTCTGCTTTTATGCTCCATCACATTATTCCAGCTCCAGCTCTGCTGATTTGAACGAGCTGACCTTTATATTGAGCGGTACAGCAAATCGAG
Organism: Spinibarbus caldwelli; assembly: GCA_039654775.1. NCBI lineage: Eukaryota > Metazoa > Chordata > Actinopteri > Cypriniformes > Cyprinidae > Spinibarbus > Spinibarbus caldwelli. Next base: position 31,418 of record CM077223.1, on the reverse strand, counting down.
ACGCTTGACTTTCACACAAACACTGCAGATCTGCTGATGTTCCTCAGACCTTCCCATACAAACTCCATCAGACGTCTGCAGTGAGTTCAGCCTGAAGCGATTTCTTCTTTCCTACTTGTTTACAGAATTGTGATGCCTCATTTGCTTATTTTAGATTCGTCTTTCCTTGAGTTTCTTTCTAGGAGGCCAGGAGCATCTCAGCATCTGCTGTTCAATAAAAGCACTTCACGAGGAGTCTGCTTATCAGACTAGAAAAATCATTTTTGTTTCTTGCTTAATTTGCTTAAAATGAACTAATGTAACACACTTTTCTTCCCAGTTCCCAGCAGGCTTTGCACAGGCAGAGTAAATGGTGAAAATGATGTTTCCAAGCCGGCGAGAGTTAGATTTTGGATATTAGATTTTGAAGTTCTGTTGCGTAACACATTTGTGTGAAACTGGATCTTGTGCTTATTTTGAGGAGTTATAAATAGGCTAGAAAATAAAAGATGCCGGAAGACTGATCTGTCGCAGAATGCTTTCCTTTCAACAGCAAACGCTACAGATGAAAATAAAATCTGCTCTTTTGCCAGTGAGTAGAGACTCATTTGAGTGTGATCTTCTGATTGTTGATTTTACTAGATTCTAGTTTTCTAATAAACCTGGCATTGAACATTATGAAGATTTTTATGTTTCTCTGTATAGCATCACTGCAACCTTTTGGAAACTTTACTTTTAAGAGTGTGCAAGCTTTCTGATGCACAAAATGTTTGTTGAAGTGGGAAAAGGTTCTTCAGATTATGAAAATGTTCTTCACACTTCTATGACAAACTTCAAAGTCAAAATAAATATTGCATCATATACAACTATATTGTATTAAAATGTCTTAAATTTTTAAACATTTAAATAAAACAAAATGTAAAAATCTTTTAATATTTAATTTAATTTAATTAAATTTAATTTAATTTAATTTAATTTAATTTAAGGGAATCAAAAATGGCAAACTTTTTAACATGAAGGGCCATAAAAGTAAATACATTATATATTTAATACTTCTGCATTATGTCCAACTACATCATATTAAAATGATTTAATATTAATAAAAAAAAAAAACCTTTAAATAAACAAAAATTTAAATAACTTTCTTTCTTACTTTCTTTCTTTCTTTCGTTCTTTCTTTCTTTCTTTCTTTCTTTCTTTCTTAAATAAATTTCAATGCAAAAAAATTAAAACAAAATATCAGTAGCAAATATTGGTAGTTTGGGCTTCTTTGTTCTATTGTACAGTAAGTGGCTTCGGATTAAGTTGTCTGCTAAATGCATGACGGTAAATTGAATTTTCAGAACACAAGGCTTGGACTGAATTAAACGTATCATTATAAAAACATATTTCCAGTTTGTGTTCTTTCATGGAACAACCTTCATCCCTCAAAAGAACAGATGTCATGTTTAACCAAAATTGGACTTTAGAAATGTAAGTGTACTTAAGATTTCAGTTGAATGAAGACATTGTGCTGCTTAATGAAGAGCGAAAATCAAAACCATTTTCATCTGGCTGATAAAACAGCTTTCTGCAGTTCAACATTAATGCATTAGAATAATTAAAATTCATGCATTCCCTTTTTTTTTTTTTTTTTTGGAGTAAAAGAGGCTGAAAAATTAGGCTTTGACAGAAACCCTTGTGCTGAAAATCCTTTATAGTGTTAAAATGAGCGGCCATTTAAAACAGCTCATAAATCTCTCATTATGCTTTATTATCACTGAATCTTGAATTCAGGCTTTTTTTTTTTTTTTTGCGTTGTTTGTTTTGTTTTCTTTCAAATCGCACAGGTTTTGTATTTCTTTTTGGAACTGCTTGATCATAGGTGGAGGAAAAACATCTTAACATCTTAAAAAGTACAAAGTTAATGTAATTTTTAGAGAAGCTGTTCTACCCTGTTTGAGCAAAGTCAGTTTTAGTCCCATGTGAAAACATTCACTAGCATTTTCTGGAAAAAGAAAATCCTTTCCTGGTCAAGATGACCCGAACACAACATGAGGATTAAATTATTTCCCTTAATAAAATATTATAAATCATCATAAATTTATTATATTATATTATATTGCCATTACTAATACTGATCATAGCAGACAAAATTGCGTTGAAATGTTTAACATAAAAGAATATATTTTTACTTTCTGTGTTGTGCCTCTATTTTTTTTATTTTATTATTATTATTATTATTTTTTTGATTATTGGAATACATTTAAACTATAAAATACTATTTCAGGTTTCCTACTTTAAAATTTCATGTTTGAGTCAATATGTTATTTATCATTTATTTGTAATTATTTATGAAATTTACCAGCAATTTATGATAAAATTATTCCAAAGTAATTCCTACACCAAAAATGTAATATTTTCCAGTGTTATTAACCATGGCTAAAATTAAAACCTTTAAAAAAGTATTTTGCTACTTAAGAAAATAAAATAATAATAAACTGGAATAAAATTAAATAAAAAGTACATAAAAAACTTATTTCAGCTAGTTGCCAAGGCAACAACTCTCATTTTAGTTTAAACTTGTACTAAAATGTTGCATTTAAATAAAATTTTAATAAACATTATATAGACACAAAAAAACTACTAAAAATGATGATAAAAACACAACAAAAGTAGTAAAACTTTTAAATGAAATATTATGAATAAATTGAATATGTAAATTAAATAAATATATAATATGATAAAAATATAAAACTAAAGACTAATTCAAAATAGTAATATTTTTTATTTTATTTTATTTTATTTTTTTTTAAAAAGTAGTAAGATATTTTCCCAAACCATGTTGTTTCAAAGCATCATCCCATAACATCAAGCAGCCAAAATGACAACAAGAGAAAAATCTCTATAGGTTTTTAAATAAAATCCTTGAGAGGAATCAGAATGTGAAGCAGAACTGAAGCTGTCAGTCGCACCGAATGTTATTTGCTCCAGGAGAGACATTTAACACCGAATAAACGCTCTCTTCTGGTGTCTAACAGCTAAACGCTGCTCAAATACTCTGAAAATCTCCTTAATGAATTGAATTAGAGGACAAATAGTGTCATGAAGAGTCTGAATATGATTAGCCTCCCGCTGTAGATTCAGATTTTATTAACCGTTTGACACAAAGAGGCTTTGATGTTCAGTACGACAGAAACAGACTTCATAATGTTCACGAATGATGACGCAGGAGAAAAATACGCAGTGCTGTTAGACTGAGGTGAATCTGAAATCATGTAAATACATCAGATCATGTAAAATCACCTTTGAAATCTACAGAGATTAGAGAAACAAAAAATTCTGTCTTTGTCAAAGCAGTTCTTTAGTTCTGTCACATTAGAAATCAGTGTCTCTGGATACGAAGTGTGTGTGTGTGTGTGTGTGTTATTCTCAGCAGAGGTTTGGTTCACAGTTCACTACGACTGAATGACAGTAATGTCTGGTTATCTCTTGAGTGTGAAGCTGCGTTTGCTGTAACCTCAACCTGAAATCAGTCTTAAACTGCCTGCTGAGAGTCCACACACACACACACACACACACACACACACAGAGACAGTGAATCACATGTATTTTTGGCCTTTGCATATCAATGTTGTTCTCAAAAAGTGATGTAAAATAATACATAAACAATCCAAGCATTCATTTATCAGTCAAAGTGCCAGTTATCAGTCAATTCTGTCCTCAACTGATTTTGAAAATAGAAAGCATTATAGTACTCTAACATATAAAGTTTAGATATTTACTTACAGGTGCATCTCAATAAATTAGAATGTCGTGGAAAAGTTCATTTATTTCAGTAATTCAACTCAAATTGTGAAACTCGTGTATTAAATAAATTCAGTGCACACAGACTGAAGTAGTTTAAGTCTTTGGTTCTTTTAATTGTGATGATTTTGGCTCACATTTAACAAAAACCCACCAATTCACTATCTCAACAAATTAGAATACTTCATAAGACCAATAAAAAAACATTTTTAGTGAATTGTTGGCCTTCTGGAAAGTATGTTCATTTACTGTATATGTACTCAATACTTGGTAGGGGCTCCTTTTACTTTAATTACTGCCTCAATTCGGCGTGGCATGGAGGTGATCAGTTTGTGGCACTGCTGAGGTGGTATGGAAGCCCAGGTTTCTTTGACAGTGGCCTTCAGCTCATCTGCATTTTTTGGTCTCTTGTTTCTCATTTTCCTCTTGACAATACCCCATAGATTCTCTATGAGGTTCAGGTCTGGTGAGTTTGCTGGCCAGTCAAGCACACCAACACCATGGTCATTTAACCAACTTTTGCTGCTTTTGGCAGTGTGGACAGGTGCCAAATCCTGCTGGAAAATTAAATCAGCATCTTTAAACTCCAAAATTTCTTGGTAAACAGGTGCAGTGACTTTGGTTTTCAAAAAACACAATGGACCAACACCAGCAGATGACATTGCACCCCAAATCATCACAGACTGTGGAAACTTAACACTGGACTTCAAGCAACTTGGGCTTGAAGTCCAGTTGGGCTGGTCTTCTACCAGTTTCCATAACAGAATTGAAGAAAAGAAAACAGACTTTTTTTAAAAGTCTCATTTTTTAAATGAGACTTTCATATCGCTTGCATGTTGTTGCTCTTTTGTTGGTTTTGATTGCTTCTATTGTCCTCTTTTGTAAGTCGCTTTGGATAAAGGCGTCTGCTAAATAACTAAATGTAAATGTAATGTAAATAATTCTATTTTTTGTTCCCACCACTGAATAAAAAATAAATAATTCAATTCAATTCAATTCAAGTTTATTTGTATAGCGCTTTTCACGATACAAATCTTTGCAAAGCAGCATTACAGGAAATTAAGTTTCTACTATATTTATATATTGTAGAAACTTAATATATTTAACATATGGCAAAATTTGGTAATTCTGTATGTTGTCTGAGGGTTGGCATCATCTGAGGTCCTCTGAGGGGATGGTATCATCTCTTCTCAGGTGTTTGGTCATCTCAGATCATTTAAGGGTTGGATCCAGACTGAAGCTTGTGTAATTCCTAGTTACCACGGGATGTTAGTAGAGACATAATTAGCGTAGCTGCTGTTCCATCCAAGCAAAAATGATTTGTTTAACCCAAGCTAAAGAATAATGTGCGTTTGATCCAACGTGATCTCATGATTATTCGTATGTATTTTACGTAAAATGTGGTTCTATAAAACGTACATTTACTTACGTGTTTACATGCACTAAAACGTGCAATACTGACGTATTTTCAGCATTTAAACGTACAAATACTTATGTATTTTCAGCATTTAAGCATACAATACTGACGTATTTTCAGCATCTAAACGTACAAATACTTATGTATTTTCAGCATTTAAGCGTACAATACTGACGTATTTTCAGCATCTAAACGTACAAATACTTATGTATTTTCAGCATTTAAGCGTACAATACTGATGTATTTTCAGCATCTAAACGTACAAATACTTACGTATTTTCAGCATTTAAACGTATAATACTGACGTATTTTCAGCATTTAAACGTACAAATACTTATGTATTTTCAGCATTTAAGCGTACAATACTGACGTATTTTCAGCATCTAAACGTACAAATACTTACGTATTTTCAGCATTTAAACGTACAATACTGATGTATTTTCAGCATCTAAACATACAATACTGACATATTTTCAGCATTTAAACGTACAATACTGAGGTATTTTCAGCATTTAAACGTACAAATACTTACGTATTTTCAGCATTTAAACGCGCAAATACTTACGTATTTTCAACATTTAAATGTACAATACTGACGTATTTTCAGCATTTAAACGTACAAATGCTTACGTATTTTCAGCATTTAAACGTACAATACTGACGTATTTTCAGCATCTAAACGTACAAATGCTTACGTATTTTCAGCATTTAAACATACAATACTGACATTTTCAGCATCTAAACATACAAATACTTACGTATTTTCAGCATTTAAACGTACAAATACTTACATATTTTCAGCATTTAAACGTACAATACTGACATATTTTCAGCATCTAAACGTACAATACTGACGTATTTTCAGCATTTAAACATACAATACTGACGTATTTTCAGCATCTAAACATACAAATACTTACGTATTTTTAGTGTTTAAACGTACAGTATTGATGTATTTTCAGCATCTAAGCGTACAATACTGACGTATTTTCAGCATTTAAACGTACAATACTGACATATTTTCAGCATCTAAACGTACAAATACTTACAAATTTTCAGCATTTAAATGTACAAATACTTACGCATTTTCAGCATTTAAACGTACAATACTGACATATTTTCAGCATCTAAACATCTAATACTGACGTATTTTCAGCATTTAAATGTACAGATACTTACATATTTTCAGCATTTAAATGTACAATACTGACATATTTTCAGCATTTAAATGTACAAATACTTACATATTTTCAGCATTTAAACATACAATATTGATGTATTTTCAGCATCTAAACGTACAATACTGACGTATTTTCAGCATTTAAACATACAAAACTGACGTATTGACAATATCTAAAAATGAATCCTTATGAATATTGAAATGGCGTCTTTAATTTTATTAGTTGTTTTTAGATGACATAACAATTACCTTGTTTTCAATTGTGTTATTCAATTGTTTACTCGTTTACTTAATATGAAATGATTTCGTTTTGTTGTGTGATTTCTGCTGCCAGCTCGTTTCCAAGAATAGGCCTACATAATTTTAAACAAGACTTCACTTTAAACCTTAAAATAAATAACATTTCTACAATCGTTTAACTTTTACTTGTCATGTAATGGTTACTTTGTTTGCCATGGGCCACAAAAGGCGTTTTCTTCGACATGCTGTGACTGACAATAGAACTATAAAAAACCCCACCAAAAACGCAACATAATTACGAAATGAAACTATTTTATTCGTGCGCTGTAATCCAGATCTTCAGAATCCATACGACTGCGAGGAACAGATCCAAATCCAAGCCTTTATTCGGCGATCTTCATCTCCATCCCGATCAGCGAGTCCAGCGACCGTAAACAGCAAAGCCCACGCTGACTGACGTGCTCGTTACGAATTAAAATGTTGCCGCTTCAAACGACAGGTTTTACGGCAGGATAATCAAACGCTCATTGGCTCTTGCCTGCATTCGTTACAGATTGCGACATGCCGTGTTTCTGGTGAGGTGTGTTTGAATGATGCTCGCGCACCTTCACGAGTTCACGGAGAGGATCGGGAAAATAATTTGGATAATATTTTCAGCAATTAACAACATAAATTCTGCTCTGCACCTCACACAAACCTACTGTATTCCGCCAGAGAGGACTGCGGCTGCAACGCATCATCATTTGGATTACGTTTGGTAGTGCTTTTGACATTTTTGCTATAAATAAATGATTGTAATTGCATTTATCTGTCTGTCATGGTTTTCTTATACTGTACAGAAATGTTTAGGTTTAAAGGTAGGAGTGGGATTAGCGACTATAAAAATATTTTAATGTTATATTGTTACTAAAATGGTTATTTTCTTGCATATTTCGGACAATTGCATTTTTTATCCTTTTATGTTCACTATAAAATGGGTAGGTTAAGGTTTGAGGGTAGGTTAAGGGGTCTAAAAATCTAAATTGCTTATTAATAAAATGATAAAAATGCATTGATACAAATATCTTAATGAAATAAAAGATACGTAAATATTTTTACTTTTTTAGCTAAAAATACGTATCAATTTGTACATTTTAAACGTTGAAATACGTCTAAATTGTACGTTTTAGCATAAAAAAACGTACAAAAATGTATGTTCTGTGCTTTAATACCTATGTATAAACATGAGACCAGGCTGTTTGATCAGATATAACTGCAGTACAAGATTATGAGATGCATTATGTGAATGCTTGGCTAAAGAGATGTGTCTTTAATCTAGATTTAAACAGAGAGAGTGTGTCTGAACCCCGAACGTTATCAGGAAGGCTATTCCAGAGTTTGGGAGCCAAATGTGAAAAAGCTCTACCTCCTTTAGTGGACTTTGCTATCCTAGGTACTACCAAGAGTTTTGCGACCTTAGGGAGCGTGATAGATTGTAGCGTGGTAGAAGACTAGTTAGGTACGCAGGAGCTAAACCATTAAGGGCCTTATTGGAAAGTAATATTATTTTGTAACTGATGCGGAACTTAATAGGTAGCCAGTGCAGAGACTGTAAAATTGGGGTAATATGATCATATTTTCTTAACCTGGTAAGGACTCTAGCTGCTGCGTTTTGGACTACCTGTAGCTTGTTTACTGAAGATGCAGGACAACCAGCTAGCAGTGCATTACAATAGTCCAGTCTAGAGGTCATGAATGCATGAACTACCTTTTCTGCATCAGAAACAGGTAACATGTTTCCTAGCTTGGCAATGTTTCTAAGATGGAAGAATGCTGTTTTTGTAACATGAGAAATATGATTTTCAAAAGACAAGTTGCTGTCTAATATAACACCCAGATTTTTGACTGTAGAGGAAATAACAGTACATCCGTCTAGTTGCAAATTATAATCCAAGAGATTCTGTGTACTGTTTTTTGGTCCAATAAGTAATATCTCTGTCTTATCTGAATTTAATAGGAGAGAATTATTGGTCATCCAATCTTTTACATTTTTAACACACTCTGTTAGCTTAGATAATTTAGAAGTTTCATCTGGTCTTGTTGAGATATATAGTTGAGTATCATCAGCATAACGGTGGAAACTAATCCCGTATTTTCTAGTAATATTACCAATGGGCAACATGTATATTGAAAATAGCAGAGGACCTAGAACAGATCCTTGTGGTACTCCATACTTTATTGGTGATAATTGAGATGACTCCCCGTTTAAATAAACAACATGATAACGATCGGACAGGTAGGATCTAAACCATTTTAAAGCCTGCCCTTGAATACCCGTATAGTTTTGTAATCGATCTATGAGTATGTCATGATCTATGGTGTCGAACGCAGCACTATGATCAAGTAAAACTAGCAATGAGATGCAGCTTTGGTCTGATGCAAGAAGCAAGTAATTTGTAATTTTAACAAGTGCGGTTTCTGTGCTATGGTGGGGCCTGAAACCTGACTGAAATTCTTCATAGAGATCATTTTTTTGCAAAAAGGAGCACAATTGAGCAGACACAACTTTTTCTAGAATTTTAGACATAAACGGAAGATTTGAAATGGGTCTGTAATTTGCCAGTTCACTAGGATCTAGTTGTGGTTTCTTAATAATAGGCTTAATAACCGCCAGCTTGAATGATTTTGGGATGTGACTTAAAGATATCGATGAGTTAATAATATTGAGAAGCGGGTCTTCTGCTACAGGTAACAACTCTTTCAGTAATTTAGTGGGTACAGGATCTAATAAACATGTTGTTGGTTTAGATGTAGTGATAAGTTTATTTAGCTCTTCCTGTCCTATAGTTGTAAAGCACTGCAGTTTTTCTTTGGGTGCGATGAATGAAGCTGAAGTAATAGATGCTGTAGAATATACATTTGTTATTGTATTTCTGATGTTATCTATTTTATCAGTGAAGAAATTCATAAAGTCATTACTATTAAACTGTGAAGGAAATAAATAAAAAGGTAATATACACACACACATATATATAAACTCATAAATTTTGGATATAAAATTAGAATTGTGAGAAAAAAAGTCTAAATTGTAAGATGCAATCACCTTTTTATTATTATTATTATTATTATTTTTTTGTACCGTGGCAGAAACAAGGTTCAATAGTAAGCAAACACAAAAAATAAATAAATAAATAAATTGATTACAATGCAGTAAAGACACAAAAAACAATAAGCATTTACTCATCAGTTATATGTGACTTTTGTACAGTCAAAAATAAAATGTATCTCAAAATAATAGCGAGCGATACAGAGGAATTAGAATATTATGAGAAATTAACTGAAAAATATAAATCATGTTAAATGGTGAAATGCATTAGTTGAGTGTAAAATTAATTATGCATTTAACATGATTTTGATATGCAAAAATAAATAAATAAAATGAAATAAAATAAAACGAATTAAAAAAAATTAATAATAATTTAAATGATAAAGTACACATTTTGTCCAAAATTCATCATTTTGTGTTCAAGAACCGACGTTTCTCAGCATGCATTTGCACATGCATGTAACATAGTTTTTGATAGACAAAATCACATTTTGTCCATGTGCAAATGCATGTTGAGAATTGTTAGTTGCTGAGCATGAAATGCTGAATTGTGCACAAAAAGGCGTGATGTGCCGCTCCTGCATGCGTGACCTTTAGTCCAGACTCAGAGATGCTTGACTAAATCTGTTTGCTGTAATTCGTGAGCTCGCTCTCATCATGCTCAGTGGGTTCCTGCATCCAGAGGTCATGAAGCAGCATGCGGTCTCTCTGCAGAGCCTGAAGCCCACCGCAGGCCATCGCCAGCCGCATTAACACACAAAACAGCAGCGCATTCATGTCAATGTGTGTGTGAATGAGATCAGAACCCAGACTTGCTCCTAATCGCTCTAAACCAACAACTGAATGACTGGGCTGGTGTTCTCATAAAACCACAAAAAGACTTTCAGGTTTAGACAGGGAAAAAAAAAAATAAATAAATTGGAGTAGGATTTACTTTGAAGCAATTTTACCTCAGAAATTGCTATTAAATTTCACAAATAAATACAAAATAAACTGCAAAAAAATTTCATTAAACATGAAATTTTGAAGTAGAAAGACTGTAATAGTATTTTCTTGTAAAACACACCAATAATCTTTATTTACAACTTTAAAAAAACATAACTAAATTATTAAAATATATTAAAACTGAAATAACATAAGTGCTAAATGAAGTTTAATTAGAAGCACTAAAATTACTAACAATAAAGTAAAATAAATAAACAGAAATAAAAACAAACTGAATTAAAATAAAATAAATTAAACCTTTAATATTTAAAACAAAACAAAATCTAATAAAAATGACAAAAGTACATAACAAAATGACTAAAATATATAACTAAAATTAAAAGGAAAACTCAAAGTATGAAAATAAAAGCTTATTCAAAATATTAATAAAAACTATAATGGTGCATAAATTATACTAAAATAACACTGCAATGTACTTGTCTGAATAAATTAATTATTATACAATATTACACTGTAAAACTTGTTTTTTCAAAAGTTGTAAATAGATTATTGGAGTATGTTTTACAAAAAAAGATTTTCTACTTCCAAATTTCACTTATTTTTTTTTTTTTTTTGTCATTTTTTTGCTCAGCCACACTGGAAATAAACAGAGAAAAGAAGAACAGCAATCATTAGAGCAGTAATCATATTCCTAAACGTCCAACATTAATCATCAAAAACAACAACAAAAACATTTGGGAAATAGGGTCATTCCATGTCAACTCAAGCCTGGCTCAAATTTTCTATTTTATTATTATTATTATTATTTTTAAATTATTTTTCTGGTGAAAGTAATACCATGAAAGTAATGCCATGGATTTATATTTTCTGACTAGTCCACTATTTTGTAGAGGAGGGTCAAAATGGTCATGTTCATCTGAGATTTGGAGCCAAATTACAGGAGAATAAAAATAACTTCAGAAAGATGGCAGCATCATTGTTATTTTTAGACAGATTTGTAGCTCTATTAGTAAAAGACTTTAATGATCTTTGCTGCATTATATGCCAATGGTGACAGTTCAGAAATGTGTTCTTTTCCCAAAGTTTGCATGTCTGTAAATCAAGAAGTATTAAAGATATCTTAATTTCCTTTTAGATTCTTGTTCTTAACAGACTTTACTTTTGGTATCTTGTTCTTCTGACATTCATCTTTAAATTAAATAATCATTAGCTGCATGCAAAGTGACCCACATTTGTTTTTCAAGATTCTCATAGTTTACTCATGGAGCCGTATCGAGATGGAAATAAACCTGATACGGCCTTAAAAATGGAGATACCTAAAGAAAAGTTTGTTAATAATTAGAATCTAGAAGGATATTGAGATATCTTTAGTACTTTTTGAGTTACAGGAACAGAAACTTTGGGAAAAGAATATTGATGGCACTCAGACAGGTCTGTTCTGTTGTTTTGATAGAGAGAAACAAGATACATTTCTAGTTTCAACATTATTTGCTCTTCAGACATTCCTTTTTAAAAGAAAAAAGTTTCAGCTGAATGCAAAATAAAACATTTGGTTTTTGACCAATGAAAACGTATACAGTTTAGCAATTTACTTCTTGGAGCCATATTGAGAAACTGATATCTCTGAGACTGAACCATATTGGACCTTAGAAATGGTCATACCAAAAGAAAAGTTTATTTAAAACCAATATCCAAAAAGATGTAAAGATATATTTAATATTTCCAGAGTTACAGACATGCAAACTTTGGGAAAAGAACACAAAAAGTGCTTTTTCCAATTTTTGAACAATGGGACAAACATTTCACCATTGGCATATAATGCAACAAAGATTGATAAAGTCTACAGATTTTACTAACAGAGCTACCAATCTCCGTGTAAAAATAAAATAATGATGCAAATAAACAACATGCAGAGGGTTGTGTACTTACACTTTACAGCTCTTTACTGTCTACACACTTTTCTTAATTGAACCTTCACTTGTACTAAACCCAGAACGTTCCTCTAGAGGTTCCTGCTTGGAAAATGAGTAACCAGAAATATATATCTTTGCACATTTCAAACAGAATATTACATATATGCCTGTAGCTGATTATAGAAACAGAATCAGACATGCTCTTCAAAGCTTGTTCATCAGGAAGAGTCTATAATGTGAACAGTTTATTTCAGTTCAGCATGTATTGAAAGCATGAGGTCAAATCAATGTCTTATTATCACAGTGGGCTTCAGCCTCCCGCTGAGATCCTTTCCTGCGACCGGAGGTGAAGAAGCCATTAGTACTTGAGAAAAACGATCTATTTATATTTCACATCTACAGCCAGTCATTCCTGCAAAAATAATCACAACTGATTTTATGCGATTGGTGTGTGTGAATAATGGATGGCGGTCATTAATGAGCTGCTGATTTGCTTGTGCCAGTTCTTCAGGTCTATGAAGACAATTAGGAAATCTCCATCGGCTGATGAATTGCTGGGCTGCTGTGTAATAGAGGGTTTGTGCTGCGATTTGGCATTAAACTGCAGTATATTTTCACAGCGCTGCGACGGACTCATTAGTTACAGGTTAGAGATTAATGATCTCCATCCACCTCCTCTGCATTCAGCAGAGCCTCATCTATTTGTGATTAAACACATCATGTTTTTGGAAAAAAACTGAATTTTCTGAGATTAAATCAGTGATGAGCACACATTAGTACTCAAAAATACAATCGAGAAACACGGGACGTGTTTGGAATAAAAAAATAAAACGATTTTCACTCACAAACTGCTAGTAAATTTTTAATTACAACGAAATGGCAGGTAATACATTGAATCAAACATGACATTTTGAAGTAGAAAGACTGAAATAATATTTTCTTTAAATTATACTAAAATAATATTTGTTTACAACTTCAAAAAATATTATTATTTTTTTACAGTATAGCTGACTGAATTCTGTATAGTATAAAAACTAATATGTGAAAAGTATGTGATAAAAAGTTCAAGCAGTAGTATAGTAAACTGCTGTTCGAAAGCTTAAGGTGAGTGAGATATTCAAAGTGCCAGTAAAGGCATTTATAATGTTACAGCAGATTTCTATTTCAGATGAATGGTGTTCTTTTGAACTTTGTATTTCTATATTTCTACAATAAAATGTATCACAGTTTCCACAGCAATATTGAGCAGCACAACTGTTTTCAACATTGATAATAATCAGAAATGTTTCTTGAGCAGCAAATCAGCATATTAGAATGATTTCTGAAGATCATGTGACACTGAAGACTGGAGTAATGATGCTGAAAATTCAGCTTTGATCGCAGCAATCAATTACATTTTAACAGATATTCACATAGAAAACAGCTGTTTTACATTGTAATAATATTTCACTGATTTTACTGTATTTTTGATCAAAGAAAACAGCCTTTGATGAGCAGAAGGGAGACATGTTTTTATTATCTCGTGTAAAAATAAGTCAAGAAAAAGTTGTTAATATGTTAAACACGAGAAGGAGCCTCACATAATAATATTAGATTAAAAAATTCAGTTAGTTGCCATAACAATATTTCGAATTTTCATTTAGTTTAAGTTGAAGCTGTAAAATTGCTAATAGAAAAATAAATAAATAAATAAATAAATAAAACCCTAAATAATACTTTTTTAAAAATTATGAAAAACATAACAAAACTACTAAAAATGTAACTAAAATTAAATTTAGCTAGTAAAATAAGAGCTAATTCAAAATATTAATAAAAATTTTAATAGTAGCCTACATGCATAATACTAAAATAACACTGCAGTGTACCTGTTTGAATTCATTTATTACTTTCAAACACATTAAAAAATCCTACTGACCCTAAACTGAAATGTGTGTTATATTCTACACGTCCATTTTTTTGCAGCATCTTTAATTCAGTTTTTGGTCCAGTGATCTCAGAAATCAGATCACAAATTTAAAGGCAGTATTATTATTATTATCAGAATCAGAATCAGAATTAGCTTTATTCGCCAAGTGTGCGCAAACACATGAGGAGTTTGTTGTGGTTTTTTAAGGTGCTCCTGGTACATACATACATACACATCTGACATGAGAACAGAAAAAAACATTTAAATAGTAAGACTTAACAATAAATAATATTAATGTGTATGAATCTGGAACAGTAGATTTATGTACAGATTTGTGCATTATTTACTCTATATACAGCTGTATGAATAAAGAGATATGCATATATATTTACATAGTACTTGAGAGAGAGGCAATAATTAGAGATGGAGAATGAATTACAGAACACAGGTAATGCTTCATGTGTTAGCTGTTTAAGCTGGAGATGGCATGGAGAAAAACTGTTTTTATGCCTAGATGTTCTAGTGCACAGAGATCTGAACCGTCTGCCTGAAGGGAGAAGTGCAAACAGGTTGTGTTCGGGGTGAGAGGAGTCTTTGATGATGTTACCTGCCCGTTTCTTCACTCTGGAGTTGTACAAGTCCTGAAAGCTGGGCAGGTGCACACCAATGATCTTTTCTGCTGTCCTAACAGTCCGCTGCAGTCTTCTCATATCTGATTTGCTGGCTGACCCAAACCAGACAGTTATAGAAGAGCACAGAACCGACTCAACAACAGCTGAGTAAAACTGTGTCATCTGCGCCTGTGGCAGGTTGAACTTTTTCAGCTGATGAAGGAAGAAGAACCTCTGCTGAGCCTTTTTCACAATGGAGTCAATGTGAGTGTCCCGCTTCAGGTCCTGAGAGATGGTGTTTCCCAGGAATCTGAATGACTCCACTGCAGCCACAGTGCTGTTCATGATGGTGAGTGGGGGGAGACCAGGGGGTTTCTCCTGAAGTCCACGATCATCTCTACAGTTTTGAGTGTGTTCAGCTCCAGGTTGTTAAGACTGCACCAGACAGCCAGCTGCTGCCTGGATGAGGCCGATGACTGTGGTGTCGTCTGCAGACTTCAGGAGCTTGACAGAGGGGTCTTTAGAGATGCGGTTAGGGTTAGGGTTAGGGTTAGTCCCCACTCCTGTAGGCGTCCTCTTTGGCCTGGCGAAGCTGTTATCCTGTGCAAAAAGTAAGACTTTCAGTCCAATTAAATAAGAAGTCAAGAAAAAGACATTAAACAAGAGAAAAAGCCTCCCATAATGCAGTATGCTGGACTTGATCCTCTACTTTCAGAGTGATGAATAAATAAAACAATTTAATCCAGAACTGTAACGTCTTATTCTTGATTTACAGTTTAATCAGAATGACAAGAGATGTATAATTATAATAATGATCAAAATGACTGCTTTGTTTCTGATATACTGGTTGGATGCCACTGACTGAATTACAGAAAATAATGAGGATCTTGTTTGAATCAGTTGTTTTGAATCACGTATTAATTTTTAAAGAATAATACTTAATGTATGTTGTTGCATTAGTAGGGTTGGGTGTCATTTGAATTTTATTAATTCCAATTCTGATTCTGATTCTGCTTATTGATTCTGATTCTTATTGTTTCCCAGTTTCAATTCCAATGTTGTAAAAAAAAAAAAAAAAAAAAAAAAAAGTCTAACATTTAGACATCAAACATTTATTTTGTTTCTCTTTTTGCAAAACATTTAATTGCTGCTGAATACCATGAACAAAAATCAGCCGGCTACATAAAAACTGGACTCCATCAAGAGCTGATTGTGCAAAATAGAGCGGCACGATTCTGGATACATTCAGACTTTTTTTTTTTTTTTTTTTAATGGAGGTTGTAGTTCTCTCACAATTCTGAAGAAAAAAATATTAGACAACTAAACAAAATCTCTTGGAATTTATGAATAGAATGATTCAATGACTCACTCAAGTTTGACTTAATTCTTTACTGGATGAATCAGTGTTTTTTTAATGAATCTCTTGAATCTCAAACAGGAATTGATAGGTGGAACTGAAATTTTAATTTTACAAGTATCCGATTCTGGAATTGGAATTGATTTTTTGATTCCCAACCCTATTCATTACTGTGACAGCATATACTAAAGCAGGTGATGCAGCTGTTAAATCAGATATTGTTATTATTATACAGGTATCCTGATATAAACATGTCAAGAGTTTAACTAACTTCTTACTAGTCCAGCAAGAGACTGTTGGTTGTCAAGTCAGTAGTGGAGCTGAAAGAGAAAAAGAGGAAACTGTGATGATTGTGATCTGACATATTTTAGCATTTCATTTCAATCCACCGACTGTGTGTGTGTTAGTGTGTGTGTTAGACTCATTGCGTGTGTGTTTGAGGATCTCCTGCTGGTTTCGATGGGCTCGGGCAGATTAAAGCCTCCCGCTGCTCCACCAGCAGACCGCATTTCTACCGCTGCGCCTCCATATGTAGGTCAACATCCCATCAACATACAGTCTATCAGCACAGCTTCTGCTCGGGTCAACAGGTCAACACTTTCTCCATTTACAACACTTTTATTCTGAAATGCAAGTTTGATACTGGCAGATGCATTCAATGCAGATGCTAAACAATACCCTAGCAATGACCTAGTGAAACTGCATTTATACAACAGTTCTATGGCACAAGTGCGTTTAAAATTTCTAATTTTCATTGAAATGACTAAAATTTCAATGAAAATTAGAAATGTTGCACTGGCTGAAATAAAAGTAGTTTATGTACTAAAATTGCTGCAAATAAAACTTAAATATAAATATTCAAAATTTTAACAAATATTTTTAAAAATCCAAATAACTGAAATATAAACAAAAATTAATAATGCTGCCTTGGCAATTAACTAGTTGTAACTAATTACAACAACTAAAACTGAAATAAATTACATGAATAATTGAATCCAAAATAAAAGTTTATTTATTTATTTTATTTTTTTTACATAATACGTGTGTGTACTGTGTATATTTATTATGTATATATAAATACACACACATGCATGTATATAATTCAGAAAAATATGTTTATATATAATCTAAATTATATGAATATAAATATATACATGTACATGTGTGTTTATATATACACATAATAAATATACACAGTACACACACATATATTATGTAAACAAAAACTTTTATTTTGGATGAGATTAATCATGATTATTCGTCTGACAGCACTAAAAAAAACCTAATGAAAAAAAAATATATAAAAAATAAAATAAATTCTATAATAGTAAATGAATAAAGCTGATTGACCACCTAAAAATAGTACTGGCTCAAACAGCCCTCACATTTTCTTCAGAAAATATAACCATTTCTTTCATTGATTCAGAACATTCATTGCAATCAGAGTTCTTTTATCCCAGAATTGTTTTTAATCAATCGAGTGTTCTTCTGCGCTGCTGTTCAGATGCCTGATATTGTGAGCCGTTACAGGTATTCTAGTGAATCACAGGAGATTCACAGCTGATTCTGTCTTCATTATGGATGCAGGAGCAGCAGCGCTTTGTTCAGGTGCGACACACACATCAGCCACACAAACACACACACAAACACAGCTGTAAGCAGCTTACGTCGCCCACCGGTGCAGCACTGCGCCTTTTGTTGACAGTAAATTAGCAGAGCTGTCAGTGAAGCGTGAGAGACTGATTCACTTTCAGCTGAGAGCATCAGAAAACAGCTGCATCCCGAAGCCCAGCGAAGAAAGAGATGCTCTGCTCTCAGAACAAACCTTCATGAGACTGAGATCTTAAACAGCTCTTTAGCTTTTCTTTTTCAGCAGTGCTGTTCAGATCATTGCTGAAGTGGAAACTGATATATGGAAGCAAGCATGACAAATAAATGTGTGAAAGTGTTGCAAAGAAACTCAGAATCTGATTCTGAGTCAGATTCATCACGAACCTTCGTGCATTTCAGAACTTCAAGAGGAACCTCAAGCGATGCAACAAAACAAACATCATTATTCAAGTTGAGAGAAATGTTGATTTTAAATTTAAATGTGTCAACACCAAAAACTACTTAAATCTAATTCAAATGTATAAATTAAGGCAAGACACCACAGGTGAATAGGGTCAAATTAACTATTTTAACTAACAGAAATCACCATACTTCCCCAGATGATTCACACAGTAGATTAAGACTACTTATTAGATTAATATGTTTCTAAATTGTCAAATTTGAATATGCAAATGAGGCATTATCTAATCACATATGCTACAATTACTAAAAATGTAATTAAAATTAGTAGTAGTATGAGTAAAATTAGTAGTATTACTCCAATTAAAATTTAATAAATATACATTAATGCTAAGATAGTAATAAATTAAAGTAAATAGTAATAAAAATAAATAAAATAAAAAAGTAAATGAACATAGAAAGTTGACATGGCATCTAACAGAAATAAGTTTAAAGTGAAGTAGTAAAATTACTACAACTAAAAATTAAATAAATACAAATTAAAGCTGAATAGAAATAAAAACCACATTACTAAAAAAATTAATGAAAATGGGAAGTCACCATGTCCACTAACTGAAATTAAGTTAGTAGTAGTAGTTAGTAGTAACATTTTTTTAAATTGTTTAAACATGCAAATGATGAATTATCTAATTAACTATGCACTAATTTGCATATATTTCCAGAAAAAAGTGAACTTTGCATTAAGCCAGTTTCAAATTTATTTATTTATTTTTTCATATTAGAGATAAAGATTCTGGATTTCTCTTTTTATCACTCCATAAACCAGAAAATATTGTCAACAGACAGAAAACAAACTCATTTTGATCATGTTTTTAGGAGCAAAATGTTGTATAAATCAGTGCGAATGAAATATGAACAAACCTTCAGAATACAGAGAGGAATAAAACTAAAGTTTGAAACAATTGAAATCTACAGATGCAATAGATAAATTGCAATAAAATAAACACATAAATGTGGATTTTGGGTGTTTTCTTTCCACTAGGCTGAAAGAAGGCATGTTATGGAAATAAAATAGGCCCAAATCTCAATGGTTTGACTCGCAGTGTTAATATCCGTATGTTATATCTTGCTCAGCTGGCTGTGGAGCAGAGGCGTTGTGCTCCTGAGGGACGGGCGTCTGATGGTCACAGTGTTTTACACCGGTAAGTCTTCTTCAGTCATGTGAAGCATCTGCTGAAGCATATGTCACACACGGCCTCCATTAATCACAGGCATTTACAGGACATCTGCTGTGTGCTGCAAGCGCTGCGGGTTATTCTGGAGCTGACACACGACTCGTCTCTCAATGCAGTATTATTAGAAACGTGTTTGATGCGTCCAGATTCAGGCGTTTGTTACGCTGGCAGATCCACTGAGACTGTGATCATCGCTCACGGTTTGCTGGATTCACTTCAGTTCTCAGCGCTTTGATATGGGAACGCTCCAGAACAACCCAGACACCTTTAAAGCAGGCAAACTCAAAGCATTGAAACACCTTCATATTAAACACTTCAGAGAAACTCTCATCAACGAACGCAGTCAAAGGCTCTTCTTTAGTTTTACATGGAAATAAAGACTCAAGAATTTTTTAACAGTTGCTTTCCATTTAGTCTCACAGACCATCTTATTCTGAACTACAGTAACTAACTAACTACAGATAGATCTAATGATAGATAGATAGATAGATAGATAGATAGATAGATAGACAGACACAGATAGATAGATAGATAGATAGATAGATAGACAGACAGACAGACAGACAGACAGACAGACAGATAGACAGATAGATAGATAGATAGATAGACAGATGTTGTCATTAATCACTTACCCCCATGTCGTTCCAAACCCGTAAAAGCTTCGTTCATCTTCAGAACACAATTTAAGATATTTTGGATGAAAACCAGGAGGCTTGTGACTGTCCCATTGAAGGTCCAGAAAAGGATGAAAGACATCGTTAAAATAGTCCATCTGCCATCAGTGGTTCAACCGTAACGTTATGAAGCGACGAGAATACTTTTTGTACGCAAAGAAAACAAAAATAATGACTTTATTCAACAAATACAAACAGAAGTGCATACTCTATTTGCGTGCAGCGATACTCTCCAAAATGGTGCTACGGTGACGAATTTGTTGAATTTTGGGGTGGAGTGTCCCTTTAAGGGATATCAGGTGGTCAAGGAGAACAAATATTTAGGCACTGAGTTTGATGATAAACTAAAATTTGAGACAAACACTGATATGATTAGAGGGAAAGCTCTTCAACGTATATATTTTCTGAGGAAACTTCAAACTTTTCATGTGGATGTTTCTTTTATGAAGATGTTTTCTACTTGTATTTTTGAGCCTATTTTAAGCTTTTCTATTATTTGTTGGTATGGCAAGTTGAATGTAAAGTACAGGGGTAAGTTGAACAGTATAATTAAAATATGCAGTAAGATAGTGGGGACTGATTTAAGGACTATCACACAAATTTATGAACATAAGTTGATTTAAACTCCCTTTGTCCAAATCAAACAGATACAAGAATTCTTTTGTACCTGCTGCAATCATGTTTTTAAATGACTTATTATAAATGTGTGTTTTATGTGTGTTGTGTTGCTGCTGTATGTGCATGTATACTGCTGCCTACATAAAGAATAGCCTTTTAAGGACAATAAAGTTAAACTGAACTAAGGGATAGATAGATAGAATTAACGATAGATAGATAACTAAATAACTCCCTAACATATCAGTTTATTAATCTGCGCACATCTATCTATGTGGTCAATCAGGTTGTGCTTAAACCCTTCAGGATTTTTTGAGAGGAGATGTAAAAGGCCTTTCTGCAGCAGTTACCCAATCACACTATTGTAATCCTGCAAACAGAATCAAACACAGACACGCTTTATTATCAAAGGTTTTATTTATCAAACAAAAAGAATGCACCATTCAAATAACATTTCTATATAAAAAGGAACATTGGACTGTTCTACACTGCATTACAAAACCAGTAATCGTATACAACGTCATGGGTAGAAACAGCCGGAGGGTTCGACTCGGCAGCGGCTGGAAAACCGCATTTCAGATCTCAATCACTACTCTAATTTGGTTAACCACGCTAACATTGGACAATTTAAGGATGAAGTAAAACACACATAAGAATGATTCCTCCTCTCGCGAGCAGAGAACGTCTAACACGCCTGCTCATTTTCCTCAACGCTGCCTTCTGATTCTATCATTAACACGACTAATTAGTCACTGCATGAAGGTGATTCTGAGACACACCGATGATCAGCTGATCAGGGATCAATCCCATCAGCCCCGGCACTGCTGAATTACAGGAAGAGTTCACTGGAAAATCAATGCTGTTCAAACCCGTACGACACAAACGATGCCCACGCCACTCAATTCTACACAGTTAAAGTTACAAACACTGTCATGAAAACAAAATAATTCATATGACACTTGTGCTGCATTCATCAGAAAAAAAATAAAAAATAAAAAAAATAAAAAGGTAATTGTGACTTGTGTAATTTTCTTGTAGTTGTAAACTCTGAATTCTAAGAAAAAAATCAGAATTGCGAAAAAATTGCGGAAAAAAAAGTCAGAATTGCGTGATATAACCTGTAATTATATTCACAATTCTGACTTTTCTTCTCAGGATGGCAAGATATAGACTTAGAATTACAAGATATTACATCAAACTTTAGATATTAAGTTAGAATTCTGACTTGCAATTATGAGAGATATTAACTTAGAATTGTGAGAAATAAACTCACATTTCTGAGAAAAAAGTCAGAATAGCAAGATATAAACACTTTTTTATTGCAATTCTGAGTTTACATCTCTTTATAATTCTGTTTTTTTTTTCTGCCATGGAATTTTAAACTTTTTACAGTTAACACTTTTTTTTTTGTCACACTTTTGTCAAACTGAGTTTTTGCCAATTCAGACTTTTGTTTTTTCTGACTTTTTTCCCCCACAATTTTGAGTTTATATCTTGCAATTCTGACTTTCTATCTCGCACTTCTGAAAAAGGTGAGAAAAAACTTGGAATTGTTAGATATAAACTCATAATTGCAGGAAAAAAAAATCAGAATTGAGAGATTACAAAGTGACAATTATGATTTCAGACGTAGAAAAGAGCTGCAAGAAGATTCTCTGTTTGTTTTCAACGGTTTGGAATGACATTATTTTCAGGTGAACTTTTCCTTGAAAGAAGGAACTGTGAATCTTCACTGTGAGAAAGATGAACAGAATGTGAGGGAAAGAGAGAGATGGCACATCCACAAACTCTATGCTTCAGAAATAAAAATGCTGCTGAATTTCAGATGGAACATTACGGGAGAATCCAAACGTCTGGAGTCTCACGTTCGGCAGGAATGTTGTCAATCACATTTAACGTGACACAGAAAACATCTGACAAGGTGTGTTATGATGCTGAAGCAAAATATCTTCATTCAAAAACACAGTGAAAATCCGTCCCAGAATTCCTCCTCCTTTCTCCTCCTAATGGGCTAAATAAAAGCTCTAGAATTAATCACATCGTCTTCATAAATTACTGTGAAAGGAACAATCTAAGTTATATATTAAATATATCGTAGAAACCCATCGCCCGCCCGTCCCGAGTCCATGATCAGTCCATCAGTCGCTCACTGCATCTGTACAGTAAAAAACAGCGTGTCTCTACAGGATCTGTACGCTACCAGAAAAATATCAAATATAGGGACACCTTTCATCCTCCGTTCATCAGCCTTCTTTTGTCTCGCAGCACAGAAAATAAATAAACTGACCAAAAAGTGAACAAAAATACATATAGGCACATAAAAAGTCTTGTTTGCGCTTCCTAACATAAAAAAAACAAACAAACAAAAAAACAAACAAAAGAGATGAATGGAAAAGCTGATGGTGTGAGATGCATCAAACGTCTCAAAGCTGTCACATTAGCACTATTTGACAAATTAATTCACTCATCTGCCATGTTTGTCATCCTTTTTCTCCAGCTGACTGATCACTATTGCAGAAAAATGCTGCAAACAAGATTCTTCTTCAGTATTTTTGTCTTGGTTTCCAGTATAAATATCTAAAATTCCAAAATCAAAAAAGAAAAAAAATATGAATTCTGGCCAAAATATGTTGTAAACAATAAAATTAAATGAAATATATTTTTGAAATCAAAAATATAATTAGTTTCAACCTAAAATATATTTCAAAATGTTTCAGGGGCAACAAAATACATTTCAAATCCTACAATAGCCTATATTTTTTGATACATTTTTTAAACGTGTTATATGTTCACACTTCTTGTAGACAACAAAACAGTTTTTCTTCAAATGTGAAATGTGAATGCATTTTCTTGAAAATATATTAAGGAAAAAATTTATTTTTAAATGCTTTTTTAAAATATGTTATAAAATATATTTTCATTAATATATTTTCAAAAATATACAAAAAATGGCCAAAAAATATATTGGTAGAAAATATATTTACATATATTTACATAAATATACATAAATATATTTACATATATATATATATATATGTGTATATATATATATATATATATATATATATATATATATATATATATATATATAAATATACATAAATATATTTTGAAACACATTTTAGCTAATATACTTTTTGGCCTTTTTTGTATGTTTTGAAAAATATATTTACTGGAGAAACAAAAGTCTTTTCTGAAAAAAAATTATGCTTAAAACAAGAAATAATATCTGCTGACAGTTTCAGAAAAATGTTTTTTTTTTTTTTTTTTAAGTGTAAGCTTGATTTTTATACCATTTTCAGGAAATAAGATGTGTTATCTGTCATTTTGCTTCTCAAGTAAGTGCATCTTGATTTAAGGACATTTATACTACAATAGCCTATATTTTTTGATACATTTTTTAAACGTGTTATATGTTCACACTTCTTGTAGACAACAAAACAGTTTTTCTTCAAATGTGAAATGTGAATGCATTTTCTTGAAAATATATTAAGGAAAAAATTTATTTTTAAATGCTTTTTTAAAATATGTTATAAAATATATTTTCATTAATATATTTTCAAAAATATACAAAAAATGGCCAAAAAATATATTGGTAGAAAATATATTTACATATATTTACATAAATATACATAAATATATTTACATATATATATATATATATATGTGTATATATATATATATATATATATATATATATATATATATATATATATATATATATAAATATACATAAATATATTTTGAAACACATTTTAGCTAATATACTTTTTGGCCTTTTTTGTATGTTTTGAAAAATATATTTACTGGAGAAACAAAAGTCTTTTCTGAAAAAAAATTATGCTTAAAACAAGAAATAATATCTGCTGACAGTTTCAGAAAAATGTTTTTTTTTTTTTTTTTTTAAGTGTAAGCTTGATTTTTATACCATTTTCAGGAAATAAGATGTGTTATCTGTCATTTTGCTTCTCAAGTAAGTGCATCTTGATTTAAGGACATTTAGATATTTTTACTGGAAAACAAGACAAAAATACTGAGGAAGAAGATCATTTTTGGCAGAGCACATGGGTTCATTTATCCATGGATGGAGATGAAATGCATAATGTGAAATCAAGAGCACACCAAAGGGATTTATGGTTTCAATGCTGTAAAATAATAAACCAATATGACATCTGTGTAGTAAAGAGATTCACAAAGAGACACAACAACAAACAAGATGAAAATCTGCAACAAAATCAGTGCTGCGTGAGCAAAACGATCCAGTTTTCTCATCCACGCCGACGGCATGTCCGCTTTCATCCGACTGCTTTCTAGTATGAATATACAGATCCCTAGTAAAGTGTATTTAAGGGATTTTGGCAGCAATAGATTGGCAAGATGTCAATGAAAAGTTTGCATTTTGGCAACTCGGTCAGGTTTGAGATGAATCGCTAATAATCCCATGGGAAAGGTTTCCGTCGGTAGATGAAACTCAGGAATCCTCATTTAATCCTGGATGGATCTGCGTTCAGCGGGATGTACATAAACGAGTATAAAATCTCAGACAGTGTTAGAAAAGAGACGCTTCTTCTCCAGCGCTTCGGTTCGGAGTCATTTTCCCTTTTTAATCCCGTTTGAGGGGTTCAGGTGAACGCCAGAGAGTCTGCACTTCTTCATCGCAGGCGCTCGCTCCTCCGCGTCTGCATGCGTCTGCGTTAAAAAGCTGAACCTGTGATGGCATTGAGCTGCTTCATCAGACCTTCCAGACTGGCCATCTGCTCGCTCAGATCGTCCTGTTCATACACCTGCAAAGCAGAAGAAATGTTAACCTGGTTTGGGAAAGGTCACTGCCATATTGAGAGCGGTTTATGAGGGCATGCATTAGCGCCTGACCTTTAGATCCATGGAAAACAATTAGTGAGGTTATTGCATGGATATCCCAGCGCTCACTGGTAGGGTTGGGAATTGAATTGGAATCGGCTACTTAAGGTCAGTAATTGGATACTTGTTGTAAAATTAAAAATTCAATTCCACCTATCAATTCCTGTGTGCGCATCTTTTTTTTTTTAGGTGGTGAAAAGGGGCTGTTAAAAATTTATTTGTCATTGAATCATTCATTCAAGAGATTCATTCAGAAGCACTGATTCATCCAGTAATGAAACAAGTCAGTCTTGAGGGAGTCATTGAATCATTCATTCAAGAGATTCATTCAGAAGCACTGATTCATCCAGTAATGAAACAAGTCAGTCTTGAGTGAGTCATTGAATCATTCATTCAAGAGATTCATTCAGAAGCACTGATTCATCCAGTAATGAAACAAGTCAGTCTTGAGGGAGTCATTGAATCATTCATTCAAGAGATTCATTCAGAAGCACTGATTCATCCAGTAATGAAACAAGTCAGTCTTGAGTGAGTCATTGAATCATTCATTCAAGAGATTCATTCAGAAGCACTGATTCATCCAGTAATGAAACAAGTCAGTCTTGAGTGAGTCACTGAATCATTCATTCAAGAGATTCATTCAGAAGCACTGATTCATCCAGTAATGAAACAAGTCAGTCTTGAGTGAGTCATTGAATCATTCATTCAAGAGATTCATTCAGAAGCACTGATTCATCCAGTAATGAAACAAGTCAGTCTTGAGTGAGTCATTGAATCATTCATTCAAGAGATTCATTCAGAAGCACTGATTCATCCAGTAATGAAACAAGTCAATCTTGAGTGAGTCGTTGAATCATTCATTCAAGAGATTCATTCATTCAAGAGATTCATTCAAAAGCACTGATTCATCCAGTAATGAAACAAGTCAATCTTGAGTGAGTCATTGAATCATTCATTCAAGGGATTCATTCAGAAGCACTGATTCATCCAGTAATGAAACAAGTCAATCTTGAGTGAGTCATTGAATCATTCATTCAAGGGATTCATTCAAAAACACTGATTCATCCAGTAATGAAACAAGTCAATCTTGAGTGAGGCATTAAATCATTCATTCAAGGGATTCATTCAGAAGCACTGATTCATCCAGTAATGAAACAAGTCAGTCTTGAGGGAGTCATTGAATCATTCATTCAAGAGATTCATTCAGAAGCACTGATTCATCCAGTAATGAAACAAGTCAGTCTTGAGTGAGTCATTGAATCATTCATTCAAGAGATTCATTCAGAAGCACTGATTCATCCAGTAATGAAACAAGTCAGTCTTGAGTGAGTCATTGAATCATTCATTCAAGAGATTCATTCAGAAGCACTGATTCATCCAGTAATGAAACAAGTCAGTCTTGAGTGAGTCGTTGAATCATTCATTCAAGAGATTCATTCAGAAGCACTGATTCATCCAGTAATGAAACAAGTCAGTCTTGAGTGAGTCGTTGAATCATTCATTCAAGAGATTCATTCATTCAAGAGATTCATTCAAAAGCACTGATTCATCCAGTAATGAAACAAGTCAATCTTGAGTGAGTCATTGAATCATTCATTCAAGGGATTCATTCAGAAGCACTGATTCATCCAGTAATGAAACAAGTCAATCTTGAGTGAGTCATTGAATCATTCATTCAAGGGATTCATTCAGAAGCACTGATTCATCCAGTAATGAAACAAGTCAATCTTGAGTGAGGCATTGAATCATTCATTCAAGGGATTCATTCAGAAGCACTGATTCATCCAGTAATGAAACAAGTCAATCTTGAGTGAGTCATTGAATCATTCATTCAAGGGATTCATTCAAAAACACTGATTCATCCAGTAATGAAACAAGTCAATCTTGAGTGAGTCATTGAATCATTCATTCAAGAGATTCATTCAAAAACACTGATTCATCCAGCAATGAAACAAGTAAATCTTGAGTGAGTCACTGAATCATTCATTCAAGAGATTCATTCAAAAACACTGATTCATCCATTAGTTGTCTAATATTTTTTTTTCTTCAGAATTTTGAGAGAACTACAACCTCCATTTAAAAAATAAATAAATAAATAAATAAATTTATCCAGAATGGTACAGCTCTATTTTGCACACAAACAGCTCTTAATGGAGTCCAGTTTTTATGTAGCTGGCTGATTTTTGTTCACGGTATTCAGAAGCAATTCAATATTTTGCAAAAAGAGACACGGAATAAATATATCTGATATCTAAATCTTTGACTTAATTTTTTTAACCACATTAGAATCTAAATCTATAAGAATCGGAGTCGATAAGCAGAATCAGAATTGGAATTGATAAAATTCAAACGGTACCCAACCCTACTCACTAGTTATGTAGTGCTTTAGCTCTATCTATAACATCAGACGGCCGTATGAAACACTCAATGGCCATGAAAGCATCAATCGATTGGCTGTTAGCTGATCTATTGTCACGAGTCTGGAAACACTCACATCAGATTGTTTGCTTTATACACTCTGACAGAACAGTATCTGATTTTAGACACATGCAACATCAGTCTGACGGTCTAGTTTGGATTGCGTTATGCACAATTCATCATTCATTCATCTGCGGGCATTCAAAATATGGTATTTCTTTATAATCCAGATTTTCTGTTTATATTTACTGACACTAGTGTTATTTTAGTAGTTTTTATTAATTTTTTTTTTTTGATTTTGATTTGTTAAAGTTTTAGTAAATTTGTTGTGTGTTTTTGTCAGTTTTATTAGTGTTTTATTTTTATATGTCTTTATAGTATTTATTATTATTATTATTTTTATTTCTGTCTTAGTTATTTTGGTACATCAAGTTAAACTAAATGAAAATGGGAAATGCTGCCTTGGAAATTATACTGCATTTCAGTTAAAGAATATTTTAAGTAATGAAATTGTTTTTAATGATTTTAGTTTTAGTTAACTATAATAACCCTGACTGATCCTTGTGCGTTGATGAAAAGCTAATAATCATTTATATAAAAAATGTAATACTGAAATAATAAATAACTGTAAAATAAAGACAAGCAAAATACTTACTAAAAACTATTTTATTGGTTTACCTGCATGTCATGTGACCATTAACTATCAGTCAGGGTTATTATAGTTAATTAAAACTAGAACTAAAACTATAAAGAAACATTTTCATTGCTTTTGAAATAATATATAAATAATATATAAAAAAACCTTAAACTAATTTTATTTTAGCTAGTTGCCAAGGTATTTCTCATTTTCATTTAGTACTAAAATAACTAAAACTAAACAAACTAAAACTAATAAATAAAAATTTTATAGCCAAATTTAAAAAACCTAATTAAAATGACAAAAAAACAATTATTTAAAATTTAAAATTAAAATGAAAACTAACCACACACACACTAGTATATCAATAATACTACCATGAACATGCAAATATTAACTTAAAATGATTATTTATTTAAAATTATGAATTTAATTATTCAATATTTTAGCTCAAAGGGGTATGGCTGATAATTTTTTTTTTGTGTATGCATGGTTTCTTAAAAAAAAATGAAATGCACTTGTATTGTGTTAACTGTGTAAACTGTCTCTTGCATAAACAGCACAGATATATGAACCGCGGTATTACGCTAAACTCTCTCCCTCGGGCCGCGCTGAAGTGTCCGATCAGTGTCCGCTTGTTTATTTGCTTCATCTCTGACGGGAAAAGGCCATTCCAATTACACAGATCTGTGTTGGATGGACAGAGTCTCCTGACCTTTCCGTCTCTCACTCATAAACTAGAAGAGCCGAGTCGTCTGAGGCCAAATCAAACCCCACACACAAACCTTCCCACTTTCTCTTGTTATTGCCACATCGATAGTTGAACATTGTCTGAGATCTCATCTGCCTGTTCAATGATTCACAATGAAGACAGTACGCTTTCTGCAAATCTTCACAAAATATTAATAACTACACCCGATAAAGCAGAGACAGGATTGGTTTTGAATCACAGAAGCATCAATCATTCTTTTCAGGCCAAACTGTCGCTTGAGGTTTCATGGAAATGATTCTCGTCAGTTATTAAGCGTTCGAGATTTAAAGCAGCTCCCCGCTGAGTCCAAAGCGCTCTGAAGAGACTGATCATGAAATAATACTACAGTAATTTATAGTAATTACTATACTGTTTTTGAACCATACTATAGTAAAGTGTATTATACTGTATATATTATACTATTTACAACTACAACTACTACAGTATTTACAGTCAAGTCACCATTATTTATATAGCGCTTTTTACAATGCAAATTGTAAACACTTTGTCAATGAATGCTATAGTATACTGTAGTATTAACTATAGTGAACTGATAAACTGTAATAAATACTGTAGTATACTTTAGTTTTTACTACAGTAAACTATAGTGTATTGTAGTATAATATATCCTATAGTTGTAGAAAACAGTACAGTATTGTAAGTATTGGGTAAAGTAATTAGTTTATATTATAATAGTTGTTATATTACCATAGCAACAACAAATCAATTCAAGTAATTTACTATAGTATGGTTCAAAAACACTGCAGTATTTACTATAAATTACTATAGTTTTTTTTCATGTGGGAAATAAATACTGTAGTATACTTTAGTTTTTAATACAGTAAACTGTATTGTAGTATAATATACCCTATAGTTGCAGAAAACAGTACAGTATTGGGTAAAGTAATTAGTTTATATTACTATAGTTGTTATATTACCACAGCAACTATAGAATTACCACAACAAATTAATTCAAGTACTTTACTATAGTATGGTTCAAAAACACTGTAGTATTTACTATAAATTACTATAGTATTTTTTCATGTGGGGAGTGTTTGATTAGGAGATCTGGATCGGTGTCTGACTTACGCTGGACGGGTCGTCCGGCTGCTTCTGTCCATCTTCAGACGTCTCAGGAGCGGTCGGCACTGAAACAGGTAATAATGGAGAGCGGGCCTTCCCTGCCTGACCCAACGAAGCCGTCTTCACCTGCGGTTTGGGTAAACTCCCACCTGAGAGCAGAAAACATCAACACACAACTCATTACAAGCATTTAAGGGAAGGTTCACGCAAAAATGAACATTCTGACATCACTCGTCCTCAAACCTCTACGAGTTTCTTTCTTAGGGGGTGGATATTAATGGCTAACATCAACTGTTTGGTTCCCAACATTCTTCAAAATATCTTCTTTTGTGCTCAACAGAAGAAAGAAACTCATACAGCTTTGAAACAAATTGATGGTGAGTAGATGATCTTTTTAAGACAACTAATGAAAATGATATTATTACCATATTTTCTGAAATATAAGTTGCTTTTTTTATCATCTATAATGACTGTGACTTATATTTCAAAGCAACTTGTATAACTCAATTAACATCAAGCACACAAAACATTTGCATGCTTACTTGCATTTCCAACAAATTTCCTTTAAATAAAATAGTTTTAGGCTCGCTGTTTTATAATGCACATTGTTTATAATGGATGCTCTGCAGTGAATGGGTGCCGTCAGAATGAGAGTCCAAACAGCTGATAAAAACATCACAATAATCCACAAGTAATCCACACCACTCCAGTCCATC
>CM077222.1:44149774-44194830 GCA_039654775.1 Spinibarbus caldwelli | reverse complement strand
GCAGTATCAAATCATTTGATGGTTATAAACTCACTGAATGTTATGATGCATTAACATGGTGTCAGCATTAATGCTTCTCGTTTAGTTTGAATGAGTGCCGTGATGCGCTGCTGAGCTGGATTGTGAATCCAGTGTTGAAGCGGTTGTGTTGTGAACGTTGTGTTGAGCGCTGAACGCACCGCTGTGACACACAAACTCCTCTTTGTCTGTTGTTTTCTCATCTTTTGCTTTACTCTTTCACATCTGAGCTGTTCCGAAATATCATCTACTATTTTCACATTTTCTTCTTGGCAGAATCTACTCTGAAATTATTGTTTCAGCAGAATCATAAATCATCCTGTGCTGATGATTGATGGAGAAAATCTCTGGCTTTTATTACACTGTGTTTCATATTAAAGATCCGCGAGCGAGTGCTGCTGTGAGAACGGGACGGTTTGAGAGCCACACCTGTCAGAAAGTGCTTGTCACAGATTTTAGTGGAGTTATTATATCCTGACTGGAGCCGCAGTAGATGATGTGTGTTCACCCATAATCACTCATATAGCAGAATCATGTGCATCATTTACACACACAGGAATATTGTTTTGAGATGTTTTGAACTGTCAGGGAGAATCTGACGTCTGCTGGTAACTGTTCACAGGACTTCCTGGTTTTTCTGGGCATGACCGCAGTCCTTTCCTGTTTATGCCTCAGTACATCTGAATGGTAGGAATGAATGAGTCAAGAGTTAAAGCGTCATCATCTGAGTCATGAATGAGAAGGCACCGTAACACTGTTTGCTGGAGTGATTTCTCTTCAAAGAAAAGCAGGCGACTCGCGTTATTTCCTCAAACAGCAGAAACACTCACAGATCAGCTGATGAATATAGAGACGTGAGCGGTTCCTTCTCTGATCATACGCTATTATAAAGCAGAGCAATGACCTCTGATAGACCACGGACTTGTATATTAGTAAAAACATCTTAATGTTGGATTTGTTTCAGCTTTTGTCTTCTCAAGATGTTAACTGATGGACTGGAGTGGTGTGCATTACTTGTGATGATTTTATCAGCTGTTTGGACTCTTAGAGGAAAGCCGTGTTGCTTCTCTTCTACATCGAGTCAACACACCTTTGTAAGACACTGCCTGGACTGTTTTGGCATAAACGAATAGCAGTTTAACAACCAAACATTTCCACACAAATAAACAAACACCAGTGCATTCTGACACAGAACTTAAAAGCATCATAAAGAATGTCAGCGACAGACATTTCTTGTGCTACATGATTGATTTTATATCCCTGTAATACAGTGCGTCATAACCTTTTTGATTTCAAGGGTCTCTACTGTTCACAACAGTATTCAACGGATTAATTGTCAGGAAAATAAACCTGCATGTAATTTGAAGGATTAAAAATTACATATGGCTTACTCAAGTTTAATCTAAGGAATATGAAAAATGTATATTCATTATAAAATATCCATGGCATTTTTAAAAATTACAGTGGATTATTAGTATCGTGTAAACAACACAAGAGTCTATGAACATAGTGAAACCTGGGGCCAGCTGCATAAACTAAAATAGCCTCTTTGTTAAGACAGTGTCTTAAGTACAAGTTTCACCAACTAGGAGTTAGCCAAAAGGAAATCAGCCATTTTTGGATTCAACTTAGACTAATCTAAAAATACGACCAGTCTTAAAGAAAAAAAATAGATGAGTAACTTGTAAGACTAGTCTAAACCTTTTATGCAACCGGCCCCTGGAGCAGGAGTCACTTCAGGAGTCATTCATGTGCATGTTGTCATTGAGTCGATGCAGAGCCACTCTCAGCGCTGCAGCTTTATGACTTCAGTGAGGAGAACACAGGCTTCATGATGGGAACAGATTCTTCTTTCCGTAAATCAAAGCAGACGCCTGAATGAAGAGCTGCTGCTGATCAGAGTCATTTTGGCCCACGCTTTCCAAAAAATGATTTGCGCATGCAAAAATCAAACAACAGCTTGAGACGTGTGAATGTGTTCTGGAGTTCTGTGAAAGCTGGAGGTATGTCTGTCCGTTCACACTGAAACATCAGAAAGCTTTTCTACACACTTCAGACGTGATTTTATTGATGAATGTGCTGTCAGACTGAATTCATGTGGTCATAAAGCATTTATGATTCTTTCACTGAAGCCTGAAATACACAAACCAGCCCGCATGAGCAAAGATTTACATGATCTTTTATTATGACATTTTGTTGTACCGTATGTGATACTGCTGTCAGTGGCACATTAGAAGTGATGATAGACAGACAGACAGACAAACAGACAGACGGAGAGAGAGAAAGACAGGAAAAACAGACGGACAGACAGACAGACAAACAGACAGACAAACAGACAGAGAGACAAACAAACAAACAGACAAACAAACAAACAAACAGACGGACAGACAGAGAGACAGACAGACAGACAGACAGACAGACAGACAGACAAAAAGACGGACAGACAGACAAACAGACGGACAGACAGACAGACAGACAGACAGACAGATAGACAGACAGACGG
The DNA here is from genome assembly GCA_039654775.1 of Spinibarbus caldwelli. Classification (NCBI taxonomy): domain Eukaryota; kingdom Metazoa; phylum Chordata; class Actinopteri; order Cypriniformes; family Cyprinidae; genus Spinibarbus; species Spinibarbus caldwelli. The sequence goes on along the minus strand of CM077222.1, from coordinate 44,192,309 downwards.
ACAGACAGACAAACAGACGGACAGACAGAGAGACAGACGGACAGACAGACAGATAGACGGACAGACAGACAAAAAAAACGGACAGACAGACAAACAGACGGACAGACAGAGAGACAGATGGACAGACAGACAGATAGACGGACAGACAGACAGATAGACAGACGGACAGACAGACAAACAGACAAACAGATGGACAGACAGACAGAGAGACAGACAGACAAACAAACAGACGGACAGACAGAGAGACAGACAGACAGACAGACAAAAAGACGGACAGACAGACAAACAGAAGGACAGACAGAGAGACAGACGGACAGACAGACAGATAGACGGACAGACAGACAGACAAAAAGACGGACAGACAGACAAACAGACGGACAGACAGAGAGACAGACAGACGGACAGACAGACAGAGAGACAGACAGACAAACAAACAGACAGACAGACAGAGAGACAGACAGACAGACAGACAGACAGACAGACAGACAAAAAGACGGACAGACAGACAAACAGACGGACAGACAGAGAGACAGACGGACAGACAGACAGATAGACGGACGGACAGACAGACAGACAAAAAGACGGACAGACAGACAAACAGACGGACAGACAGAGAGACAGACAGACGGACAGACAGACAGACAGACAGACAGATAGACAGACGGACAGACGGACAGACAGACAGACAGACAGACAGACAGATGGACAGACAGACAGAGAGACAGACAGACAAACAAACAGATGGACAGACAGAGACAGACAAACAGGCGGACAGACAGAGAGACAGACGGACAGACAGACAGACAGACAAAAAGACGGACAGACAGACAAACAGACGGACAGACAGAGAGACAGATGGACAGACGGACAGATGGACAGACAGACAAAAAGACAGACAGACAGACAAACAGGCGGACAGACAGAGAGACAGACGGACAGACAGACAGACAGACAGATGGACAAACAGACAGACAGATGGACGGACGGACAGACAGACAAACAAACAAACAGACGGACAGACAGACGGACAGACAGACGGACGGACGGACAGACAGACAAACAAACAAACAAACAAACAAACAAACAGATAGACAGACAGACAGACAGACAGACGGACAAACAGACGGACAGACAGACAGACAGACAGACAGTAAATGGGTTAAACTGTTGGCATCAAGTTTCTTGTTCTCAGCTGCAAGAGATCAAAATGTTGCTATGGTTACCACCGTGCAATCATCAATTTCACAAGTGTTGTGTGAAGCACACACACACACACACACACACTTGATCAGTGAGGTATTCAGACGCTGTGAGTGTGTGGTCTCTGCTGCTCAGTGTATTGATCAGACGGACTGGAGACTCGCTGGCATCGGCTGCAGGAGTCAATAGAAGCTTTGTGTGCAGCGGCACCACCAGTGGCCAGACTGAGGCGACCCAGTTCAGTCACTACTCATTTGTGTTGAGCCGAGAGAGAGAGCGCCTGAAATAATTCGCCAGTGGAAGGAATAACAGCTTGAATGATTGCAGGTTCCAAACAAACTTTGTATTTCAGGCCTAAAGTCTCTTACAGCAGTAAATACACTCATTGGAGCCCTCGTGCGCTTACAGTAACACACTTTCAGTGAATGTACAGCGATCCAGAAACCACCAATCACTTACTGATCTTGTCTGTGTGGATTTACTGTATTTTGTGTTGTGCTCATGTAAAGACACATAGTGATGCACCAACTCAAAAAATAATTGGCTGAAAAATAAAGGTAACTGAAATCGTTTTGTAGGGCTGAAATCATTGATCAAAAATGATGCAAGAACAGCAATATGCAAAACTTCTTTGACTGAAATGTTGAGAGCAAAAAATAACTTTCCTATGACAAATACAAATATCCTATGAATTCAGCTGAGAATACAACACCCTGAACAACATGTTGGGTTCACTTAACCTCTAATGTAATTAGCTAAATTACAACCAAAATTGTTTTCCAACTAAATAAAACTTTAAAATTTTGGTTTCAGTGTTTCTGTAAAATATGAATGCCAGTGCATGGTGTCAGACGGCAGAAAGAGAGCAGATGCACACAGAGCCGTAGCATTTTGAAGGGGCCCCTGAGGGCTGATCATTTAAATAATCAGAAATGTTAATATTAGTGTCTTTTTACACAGTGTGCGAATAGTCCATCTTGTTGGCAGAGGCTATTTATACTAACTCCGGCCACCAGTGTCTGATGGGAATCATGGGATAGACAACATTACATAAGACACACTATTTGCAGTAGAAACAGAGGCGCAAGACGTAAGGGGATCAGTCGTAACTTTTGATGCGATCGACCCGAGTTTGAATCTACCTTTTGCCAAACTTGTTCTTCTCCCTTTTCCCATCACATGTCAGATCATAAAGGTTTTATTTTCAACAAAAATGAAATAAATATTCAAAAAGTGTAAATTAAGTGCCTCACAGGCAGGTTTAGGGTTATGTGTAGGGAAGGAGTGCTTTATTGTCCCTTTAAGACAGTATCCATTTATTGCATACTGTTTTATAATGTATTACAGCACTAAAGTGAAGATATCTGCCACTATTTGCACTATTTACACTATTGTATATCTAACTAGCTACTATTTACACTTATTGCAAAGAAAATACTGTCTCTGCATAGTGTAAATACAATCTATTGTATCACATGATCCACATGTAGTATGTAGATCTCATCACGTGCGTGTGTGTGTGTGTGTGTGTGTGTGAGCTGCAGGTACAGACTTCAAAATACTTAATTCAGTGCTGCTTGTCCGTCTGTCTGTCTCCATTCAAACCAGTACAGAGTGACAGACAGACGCGAGTGTGTGTGTGTGTGTGAGTGTGTTCTTTGGCTGTGTTGCCATGGTTACGAGGGAATTCTGGCCAGTAAGGAAATTTCATTCAGTCTGCTGGAGAGCCGCTGGCGTCTGTTCTCCTGTCATTGAGCGTCTGCTGCATAGAGATTCTCCAAACCTCAGCTCAGTGTTTTAAGTGACTTTCACTTAGAATGGCCTATTTAAAAATTTCAGATCAAAATCAAAAAAAAGTTTGGTCTAAAATGAATGAAATATAATGTAAAATTACAGCAAAGTAATACTTTATAATCGTAAGTGGTGAGCCGCTGATTTGTCTGTAATTGTTCAGACACAAAAAGCCTGAGTCCTTAAACTTAAAAAAAACATAAAAAAAAAAATGACTTTGAACAGCAAAAAAAAAAAAAAAAGTTTGTGGTCATATCACAATTTTTGTTTAAGGTTGCCTCAAAACTTTCCCGCTCTCCCCTATATCCACTCAGAATCAGCTCTAGACCAGCTGTTAAAATCATCTCCAGAGCATCTCAGAAAAGTGTTCAGTGAAGGGAAACATCCATTCATTTATTAGCACAGGGGATCTGCTTTATTAGCACAGAAAGCTGCTGTCAGGTGAGTTTGATCACGGCTGGAGCTGAACTCCGCAGGAATATGGACCTCGAGGGCCAGAGCTGAGAACGCCTGCATTAGCAGATGCTGTTATGATTTGCTGTTTTGTATATGATGTTACTGTGTGTTTGGCCCTGTTTGGCTGTTTTTCAGCTGGATGTTTCCTCTTATTTTTTATAATATGAGCATCTGACATGCTGTTCAGAGGCCTCAGGGGCCCTTCAGAACAGACATTGAGTGCTGCAGCTGCTGATGAGGCGTCTAAATGCTCGTGAAATGAGATACGATGACAGATGAGCAACACACATGATAACACACCCTGTATGTGCTCTCTGTCATTTGACAATGAGTCCAAGTGTGTGTGTGTGTGCGCGCGTGTGTGTATGTATGAATACGTGTGCGTGCGTGCGTGTGTGTGCGTGTGCGTGTGTGTGTGTGTGCGTGTGTGTGTGTGCAAATAGTGGTGATGAACTGCTGTGTTGTGGGATTGTTTTACAGTGGTGGAGGAGGGATTGTGGGAATGTGGCCTATCGTATGAGTGCCGGACGCTGCTTTTCAAGGCCATTCACAATCTGCTAGAAAGGTACGCGTTCATACTGTACGTGCTCATACTGTACACATATACTTATACTGTACACACATTCACACTATACACACATTCATACTGTACATGCTCATACTGTACACTTACAGTCATATAATACATACATATTCCTACTACTACTGCTACTACTACACGCACACACATTATACACAATACTAGCTCCATTAATTTGTTCATAATGTCCATAATTTCTTCATCCTCTTGCTGGTTTTACTCACAATGAAGCGTTTGTGAGGAGACACAGTATACAGTACAGTATGTGCACGCGCGTTTGCCATTACTGTTTGTTGTTTAATTCATTGATGCATTGCTGTTCTTTTTCTTTATCAACCTGGAATGACTTGTGTTTGATTTACAGATGTTTGATGGATAAAGATTTTGTCCGCATTGGGAAGTGGTTTGTCAAACCGTACAGGATGGAGGAGAAACCCCTCAGCAGCAGGTGAGCATCTTCATCTGCAAGCCTTTCTGCGCAATTGTGTTGCTGCCGCAGAGAAACTCCAATCGTCTCTGATTATGAATAACTCACAACAAACTCCTCAGAGGAGACGCTTTTACAGCAACAGACGCCACACCAGATGAGTGGTTTAGTACATTTCAGCATACTTACTCCAGGAATAATACATTTTAGAAAGAATACACTTGAATGTGATGTTTTTGGGCACAGTCTGTGAAAACAAATTTCTTCTTCTGAAGACAATAAAGAATGAATCTGAATCTAATACAACTGGGCTAATGTGGTCATACTTCTTGGTTCTAGTAAGAACTCTAGCTGCTGCATTTTGGACCAGCTGGAGTTTGTTTATTAAGCATGCAGAACAACCACCCAATAAAGCATTACAATAATCTAGCCTTGAGGTCATGAACACATGAATTAACGTTTCTGCATTTAACATTGAGAGCATAGGTCGTAATTTATATATATTTTTGAGATGGAAAAATGCGGTTTTACAAATGCTAGTAACTTGGCTTTTGAAGGAAAGATTGTTATCAAATAGCACACCTAGATTGCTAACTGATGACGAAGAATTGACAGAGCAGCCATCAAGTGTTATACAGTGTTCTAGGTTATTAAATGTGGATGGTTTTGGTCCTATAATGAACACCTCTGTTTTTTCAGAATTTAAAGGTAAGAAATTACTAGTCATCCAGTTTTTTATATCACCTCTGCATTCCGTCAGTTTTACAAATTGGTATGTTTTGTCGGGCCACAAAAAAATATAGAGCTGATCATCAGCATAACAGTGAAAGCTAACACCGTGTTTTCTTGATGATATCTCCCAAGGGTAACATGTGAAGCGTGAAAAGTAACAGTCTTAGTACTGAGCCTTGAGGTACTCCATACTGCACTTGTGATTGGTTTGATACCTCTCTATTCACTGCTACGAATTGATGGTGGTCAGATAAGTATGATTTGAACCATGCCAATGCACTTTCTCTAATGCCAACATCATTTTCTAGTCTGTTCAAAAGAATGTTGTGGTCGATAGTGTCAAACGCGGCGCTAAGATCCAGTAACACTAATAGAGAGATACAACCACGATCAGATGATAAGAGCAGGTCGTTTGTAACTCTAATGAGAGCAGTCTCAGTACTATGATATGGTCTAAAACCTGACTGGAAATCCTCACATATAGCATTTTTCTCTAAGAAGGAACATAGTTGTGAGGATACTACCTTTTCTAATATCTTTGACATAAAAGGGAGATTCGAGATTGGTCTGTAATTAATTCATTCTTTGGGGTCAAGTTGTGTTTTTTAAATTAGAGGCTTAATAACAGCCAGTTTGAAGGTTTTTGGGACATATCCTAATGATAATGATGAATTAATAATATTCAGAAGAGGATCCATGACTTCTGGAAGCACATGATTTAGTAGCTTAGGTGAAATAAGGTCTAACATACATGTCGGTTTAGATGATTTAACAAGTTTATACAATTCTTCCTCTCCTATAATAGAGAATGAGTGGAATTGTTCCTCAGGGGATCTATAGTGCACTATCTGATGCGATACTGTAGCTGACGGCTGCATGGTTACAATTTTATCTCTGATAGTATCGATCTTGGAAGTAAAGTAGTTCATAAAGTCATTACTACTGTGCTGCTGGGAAATCTCTGCACCTGCTTATGTTATATATATATTTTAATTAAGCCACTGTATTGAATAAATACCGGGGTTATGTTTGTTTTCTTCTAGAAGAGATGAAAAGTAATCAGATCTAGCAGTTTTTAATGCTTTTCTGTAGGATAGGGTACTTTCCCGCCAAGCTATACGAAATACCTCTAGTTTTGTTTTCCTCCAGCTGCGCTCCATTTTCCGGGCTGCTCTCTTTAGGGTGCGAGTGTGCTCATTATACCACAGAGTTGGACACTTTTCCTTAATCTTCCTGAAGTGTAAAGGAGCAACCGTATCTAAAGCGCTAGAAAAGAGAGAGTCCATAGTTTCTGTTACACCATCAAGTTTTTCTGCGCTGTTGGATATGCTGAAGAATTGAGATAAATCAGGAAGATTACTTACAAAGCAGTCTTTTGTGGTAGAAGTGATGGTTCTACCATACTTGTAACAAGGAGTAGAATTTAGTTTTGCTACATGGAGTTTACACAAGACTAGATAATGATCTGAGATATGCACAATTTCAACACCATTAACATCAATTCCAAGTGACAGTATTAAATCTAGAGTATGATTTCGACAATGAGTAGGTCCTGACACGTGTTGTCTAACCCCAATAGAGTTCAGAATGTCTATGAATGCTGATCCTAATGCATCTTTTTCATTATTAACATGGATATTAAAATCACCAACAATTAAGACTTTATCTGCAGCACTAACTCAGATAGAAAATCAGAAAATTCTTTAATAAAGTCTGTGTGGTGCCCTGGTGGCCTGTACACAGTAGCCAGTACAAACATCACAGGGGATTTATCATTAACACTTGTTTCTTTGGATAACGTTATATGAAGCACCATTACTTCAAACGAATTATACTTGAAACCCAACCTCTGATAAATACTGAAGATATTGCTATAAACTGTAGCAACACCTCCCACACGGCTCCTGTTTATAACAGTAATTTTGGGGGGTAGGTGTTTGTATGTGTCGCCCCCTGCAGGCTGTGATGAACGCGCACATGTGGAGTGACAGTTTCACACGCTTCAGTCTGTTTAACTCTCTCTCTGTGTGTGTGTGTGTGTGTGTGTGCAGTGAACACCTGTCGTGCTGCTTCTCGTTCTTCCTGCATGGCGACAGCAGTGTGTGCACCAGCGTGGAGGTTTCACAGCATCAGCCGCTGCATCGCGTGACGGAGGAGCACATGTGTCTCGCTCGGAGCCGCTCGCTGCAGGGTGCGTCCCATCATCCTCACTGCCTTCACTGTGCATGAACCCCCATCACACATGATGATGAGCATCTGTGTGAGTGTGTGTGTGTGTGTGTGTGTGTACCTGCATTTATCATGTTATGGGGACCAAATGTTGGGGACATTTTTTTGGTCCCCCTGAGGAAACAAGCTCATACAGAATCATACAGAATTAAGTTTTTTGAAAATATAAAAATACATAAAGTTTCCTTTGAGAGGTAGGTTTAGGTATAGGGTTGGTGTAGGGCAATAGAAAATACAGTTTGTACAGTATAAACAGTATAAACAGTTACGCCTATGGAGACTCCCCATAAAACATGGAAACACAACGTGTGTGCGTGTGTGTGTGTGTGTGTGTGTGTGTGTGTGCGTGTTTTTGTGACATGAGGACACAAATTTGTATAATGGCATGGGTATGAATAGGTATTACGAGGAGAAGGTAATTTATGAGGACATTTCCTTGTGTCCCCATTTTTCAAAAGGTTTATAAATCATACAGAATGAGTTTTTTTGAGAAAGTAAAAATGCAGAAAGTTTCCTGTAAGGGGTAGGTTTAGGTGTAGGGTTGGTGTAGGGTGATAGCACATACAGTTTGTACAGTATGAAAACCATTATGCCTATGGGATGTCCCCACAATTCACAAAAACAAACGTGTGTGTGTGTGTGTGTGTGCAGTGGTGCTGAGTCCGTATGGTCTGTGTGGGACTCTGACGGGCCGGGCGTTTAAGATGAGTGACCCTGCGGTGAGGAAACTCATGGAGGACTGGAGTCATTTCTACCCCGTGGTGCTGAAACACAGAGAGAAGGACGGCGAGGACAGCGACCTAACCTTTGACCCTCACAGTTACGCCACACTCGAGGTCATCGTAGGTAATCATGTGTGTCAACATAAACTCATTGGAAATACGTGTCTCTAAATACATTTCTGCAAAACGTACCAATACATGCGAATCGCTGCAGTTTCCAGTTGAAATAAACACTAGAGGCAGTAAAACTCTGACAACTTTTATTCCTTTTCACACAAAGTATGATTTGCAGGTCCACAGTTTTGATTAATAAAGACTAATTTTCGCACAATTGCTTGAGGAATATCATGTTGTGAATTCAAAACAATTTTAACATGTTGCGACATTTGAAAACTGATACTTTTTAATGTTAACGTCACATATCCAGCTTCATATTTCTGGGCTTTCGAGTTCGACATCAGAGGTGAAGAGCTTGGGTACAAATACCGTGAAACTACGGTTCCACAAAACAGTTCAAACCTGCATACAAGGAAGTTCAGATGCACGGTTGCATCAACAAATCCGCTTTTATACCAGTTTTGCATTTGTTAACACTATCAGGTAGGTTTAGGGTTGGGTTTGGTGTAGGGCATATTTCCAACACGATAGAGCATTAACTTTTAGCGACACTCCTGGATATTTGAATTATGAACCATCACAGTACATACCTGAAGCAGCATAATAAAAACACAGCAATACGTGCCTATATCAATGTTACAAAAATGTGCCAGGGTCACGTATTTAATGCACGTTTTAGCGCCACTCACTGGACGTTTCACTTTGAAACTGGCTCGAAACGTGCAGTAAGGTACATAATAACGGTGTTGCAGAAATGTATTTAGAGGCACATATTTCCATTGAGCCTGGGTTGGTGTGTGTGTGTGTTGTGCGTGTGTGTGTGTGTGTGTTCAGGAGGCGTGCGGATGGTTTACCCAGAAGCCTTAGTGCTGGTGGCTCAGAGTGACGCACCTGCGCAGGTGTCGGTCAGAGACTCGCCCCTCACCCCCCCCACCTCACCTGGACAGCCCTGCTCAGGTAACACTCCTGCCGCTGGACACTCTTACAAATACAGCTTCTTTTCTGGCATCTGTGGTTCCATCAGGAACTTTTAACTTCCATGAAACTTTTGTGGTTTATAAGACAATTAATATTCATTAATGTTATTGATTTGACAGCATCAGATGAGAACAAAATGTCAACCGAATTGAGCTGAAAAAAAATGACACTATTATCTTCTGCTTTATTAGCTGAATGGTATTTGTTCATAACCAGTGATGGGGAAAGTTATTTTTAAAAGTAATGCGTAATAAAGTAATTTTTTTAGGAATTTTTCACTGAAAAGTTCTTTGGGAACCGGAACTGGTTCTTCTACGGCATCGCTGTGAAAACACCCACATCTGCTCGACGTCATGCTCTTCAGATGCCTGTAAATGAAGTGTGTGTGTGATCTGCAGGAGACAGCAGCTATCAGACGACTGCATCTAGCCACGAGAACGTTCCAAACGTCAGCCCAAAGCATTCTGGGAGGAAGCTGATGAATCAGATGCTTCATGAGGCCTGGAGGGAATGTTACGTCAGTCCTCTTCAGCTCAGGTGAGCTCTGCTGCTGCTGTTTGTGTGTGTGTATGTGTGTGTGAGATGCACTAACCGGCGTGTTGTGTGATCCAGCAGCGGTCGCTCTCAGAGCGTGTGGGGATTCTCCAGCCCAAGAGATCCGGTTCCCTGCGGCTGCTCCAGGTGAGCCTCCTCATCCTTTCTCCATCTCCATCCCTCAGAAGCCTCTCAAATCACAAGAAATCATTGCGTTCAGTAATCATACGACCACCCTTCGCTTGCTTGAAAAAATGAATCGGGCTCAATCACTCAATCAAAGCTTGGTTTTAATGAAATCGCTTTTTAGACTAACAAGGAAGTTTTGATTTCTGAAACTTGAGGTGAGTTTTTATATTACAGTGAACTCTTGTATGTCAAAACATTAGATTCTCAATGCATGTCCCCTTTAATCATAATCCAGTTAATTTATCATTAATTTCAATCACAAGCAATCAGGAAAACATCCTGCTTATTATCCATTCCCATTACAAGTCCTGTACGAATATGTGACCCTGGAGCACAAAACCAGTCATAAGGGTTCATTTTGTTTTTAATTTAGATCTGAATTTTAAATCTGAAAACTGAATAAATAAGGATAGGACAATATTTGGGCGAGATACAACTATTTGAAAATCTGGAATCTGAGGGTGCAAAAAAATCTAAATATTGAGAAAATCGCCTTTAAAGTTGTCCAAATGAAGTTCTTAGCAATGCATATTACTAATCAACAATTAAGTTTTGATATATTTACAGTAGGAAATTTACAAAATATCTTCATGGAACATGATCTTTACTTAATTAGCCAGATTTAAATCCAGACTCAAAACTCATCTGTTTAGCTGTGCCTTTGTTGAATGAACACTGTGCTACGTCCGAACTGATTGCACTGTATTTTATGTATAATCATTTTCTATTCTCAGAATCAGATTCAGAATGAGCTTTATTGCCAGGTATGTTTACACATACGAGGAATTTGTTTTCATGACAGAAGCTACCGCAGCACAACAGAATGACAGTGACAGAACAAAAAACACAGATAATAAAAAGAATTAAAAAGAACAAGTAAATAAGGAATAACAATATACAAATTGACAATTGTATGTACAGATATATAACAGTAGACAGTTTTGTATGTACAGGGATATTATGTGCAAATTGAAATGTAGACTAAGTATGTGTGTTAGATAAATAAGTGTATAAATAGTGTGTGTTATTATTGTCAAGTGTTCATGAGATGGAGTGCCTGAGGGAAGAAACTGTTCCTGTGTCTGGTCGTTCTGGTGCTCAGAGCTCTGTAGCGTTGACCAGACAGCAACAGTTCAAAGAGGGAGTGTGCTGGATGTGAGGGGTCCAGAGTGATTTTGCCAGCCCTTTTGCTCACTCTGGATAAGTACAGTTCTTGGAGAGTGGGGAGGGTTGTACCAATGATTCGCTCAGCAGTCCGGACTACCCTCTGAGTCTATGTGAATGTCCCACTTCAGGTCCTGGGAGATGGTGGTGCCCAGGAACCTGAATGACTCCACTGTCGTTACAGTGCTGTTCATGATGATGAGTGGGGGGAGTGCAGGGGGGTTTCTCCTGAAGTCCACGATCATCTCCACAGTTTTGAGCGTGTTCAGCTCCAGGTTGTCAAGACTGCACCAGACAGCCAGCTCCTTAACCTCCTGTCTGTAACCAGACTCGTCACCGTCCTGAATGAGGCCGATGAGTGTGGTGTCGTCTGCAAACTTCAGGAGCTTGACAGAGGGGTCTTTAGATGTGCAGTCGTTGGTGTACAGGGAGAAGAGCAGTGGGGAGAGGACACAACCCTGGGCGGCGCCAGTGCCGATGGTGCGGGTGCTGGATGTGTATTTTCCCAGCCTCACTAGCTGCTGCCTGTCTGTCAGGAAGCTGTTGATCCACTGACAGACGGAGGTGGGTACAGAGAGCTGAGTTAGTTTGGGCAGGAGGCAGTTTGGAATGATAGTGTTAAAGGCTGAGCTGAAGTTCACAAACACACATAAGCCCCTGGTCTGTCTAGATGTTGCAGAACATAATGCAGTCCCATGTTGACTGCATCGTCCACAGACCTGTTTGCTCTGTAGGCAAACTGAAGAGGATCCAGCGAGGGTCCAGTGATGTCCTTCAGGTGGGCCAGCACCAGTTTTTCAAATGACTTCATGACCACAGACGTTAGAGCCACAGGTCTGTAGTCATTTAGTCCTGTAATTTTGGATTTCTTTGGGATAGGGATGATGGTGGAGCGTTTGAAGCATGAAGGGACTTCGCACAGCTCCAGTGATCTGTTGAAGATCTGTGTGAAGATGGGGGCCAGCTGGTCAGCACAGGATTTCAGACAGGCTGGTGTAACACAATCTGGGCCTGGTGCTTTTTTCCTTTTCTGCTTCCGGAAGACCTAAATTGCAGGTGTGGGGGAGAGGGGGGTTGCTGGAAGTTTTAATGCTTGTGTGGAGAGGTGTTCGGGGCGGGTGTGGGGTGTTTTTTCAAACCTGCTGTAGAACTCATTCAGATTGTCTGCCTGTTGATTCTCCACAGTGCTGGGGGATGGTGTCTTGTAGTTGGTTATCTCTTTCAGACCTTTCCACACTAATGCTGAGTCGCTGGAAGAGAATTGGATTATTATTTTTTTCAGAATAATTCCTCTTTGCCACTCTGATCTCTTTTTCCAGTGTGTATTTGGCCTGTTTATACAAGACTTTATCCCCCTTCCAGTAAGCATCTTCTTTGGCCTGACGGAGCTGTCTGAGTTTTGCAGTGAACCATGGTTTGTCATTGTTGTAGATTAAATGAGTCCTGGTAGGGATGCACAAATCCTCACAGAAACTGATATATGAAGTGACAGTCTCTGTGAGCTCGTCCAGATCGTTTGCAGCAGCCTCAGAAACACTCCAATCAGTAAGGTCAAGACAGGCTTGTAAAACCCGCTCTGTCTCGTTGGTCCATCTCTTTACAGTCTTTACCACAGGTTTAACAGATTTCAGTTTCTGCCTGTAGGTTGGTATAAGATTAACCAGGCAGAGATCAGAGAGTCCTAAACCTGCTCGTGGGACAGAGTGATATGCATCCTTTATCGCTGTGTAACAGTGATCCAGTATGTTACTGTCTCTGGTGGGACATGTAACATGCTGTCTGTATTTTGGCAGTTCACGGGAGAGATTTGCTTTATTAAAGTCCCTGAGAATGATTAAAGCAGAGTCCGGATGTTGTTCTGTGTCTGTGATCAGATCAGCGAGTTTCTGTAAAGCTGAGCTCACGTGCGCTTGCGGAGGAATGTAAACACTCACCAGAATGAACAAGTGAAACTCCCGCGGCGAGTAGAAAGGTTTACAGTAAATGAAGAGCGTTTCTAGATCTGAACAGCACATCTTCTTTAACACAGTTACATCTGTACACCACCTTTCATTGATGTAAAAGCACGTACCGCCGCCGCGCGATTTCCCCGTTGATTCTGCGTTGCGGTCTGCTCTAAACAGCTGAGAGCTCGGTAGATGAAGCGCGCTGTCCGGAATGGCGTCGTTCAGCCAGGTTTCTGTGAAACACAGAGCAGCAGAGTTTGAAAAATCCTTGTTTAACCGGTAAAGCAGAAGGAGTTCGTCCATTTTGTTGGGTAGAGAGCAGAGATTCGCCAGATGGATGCTAGGCAACGGCGTTCTTAATCCCCGCCGACGAAGCTTCACCAGCGCGCCGGTGTACCGATGAAACATACTACCTATCAGATTGTGCTACCAATAATATATTTGCATTCTTTTAAGGGTAAGTTTAGGGTAAGGGTAGGTGTGGACTGGTAGGTTTAGGGTAGGGGTAGGTATGGACATTAAAAAAAAAGCCTCAAACCACATGAATAAGATGCTGGTAGCACAATCTGATAGGTAGCATTTTTCGCTATCGATATGTGCTACCTATCTTTTTAATGGGAGGTAGCACAATCTGAGTGGGTAGCACAAATCGTCAGAACACCGGCTCGCTTCCCCCGTCTGCGCGTCCTGAAGCGTCTAAACAGCACCGCTGCTCCGCCGACTACAATGTCCAGCAAAACATCAGAATAAACGAAATCCGGTGAAATATCGGGTGGTGTACTTCCGAATGTCCAGCAATTCGTCTCTGGTGAACCTGATTGCAGGGATATGACTAAAGACAGGACAAACTAACAAAAACATAAAAACAACTGCGGACGATGCCACGAAGGCTGCCATGAGCGGCGCCATCTTGTTGCATAACTGTTCTTCTTAACTGTTTTAAATTCATTTTAAATCAATTTTTATTATTGTTTTTTTAATTCCTTGTTTTTATTGTTGTGATTATTTTTTTAATGACTACTTCCTTTTATGTAAAGCACTTTTAATTACCACTGTGTATGAAATGTGCGATATAAATAAACTTGCCTTGCCTTGCCTAATATCCTAATGATTTTTGGCACAAAAGAAAAATGGATAATTTTGACCCATACAATGTATTGTTGGCTATTGCTACAAATATACCTGTGCTGCTTATGACTGCTTTTGTGCTCCAGGGCCACATATGAATATGACCTCTTGATCGTGGCCACAGAGGTCTTGTGTGCTTGACCTTTGAGCATCAGAGATGGTTTTGGCAGAAAGATGGACACTTCAGTCAAATATTTCAACAGTATATTATTTGTATAAAACCCTACAAATCACCAGCTACTCTCACTTCAGTCCCGAGCCGCATTAAATCTGAGCACATATGAAGAGAATCTCTGAGAACATGAACCTCAAAACCATCAAAACTTTCTTAAACTGTATACTCAAAATGATATTTCAGAGTTGGACTCTTCTTGAACTATAAATGCGGTGTCCTTCCCAGTGAGCTCGGTTGTGGTTTGAGGTCTGGATCTCTTTCTGTGTGTTTGATGCTGTAGGTTGAAGCAGCAGCAGATGAATGACACGAGCTCATCCACCAGCTCCATCCCTCCGTCCTCCACCCAGAAACACAAGTCAGTCGAAAAGCCCGATAAACCCGAGAAGGGCCCCAAGCGTGTGTCTGTGACCCCGTTCCACCACTGTGAGTGTGACTCCGTGCCTCTGTCTGACTGCAAATACTCCAAACCTTCGAGAAGAGCCCCGGAGTGTCTCCTTAATTCTCCAGTATCACCGCCGCCGCCCACGCTGAGCCCCCACCCGCGGGTGCAGGGCCCCGAGCTGACCGAGACCCCTGTGTGTCTGGATGGGCCGCGGGGCCCCGTGCATGTGGAGACGAGGGAAAGCCTGCAGAACGGGACGCCTCCAGCCGTAAAGGACACCACCAGAGAATGGTGGAGAAGATACAAGATTCCCACCGCAGACGAGATGCAGTTTAAACCTCCGGATCTTTGCTGCGATTCAGACGAGAACCGGCCGGAGAACGAAGGAGCCGCGCTCAAGAGGTACAAACACACGACAGGACTGAAACATGCTGCACAATGCCAGTTCACTTCATCTTTATTTGCTTCCCGAAGGCAATTTGGTTGCAGCATACAAGCATATCACATAAGACAACACAAAACACAATATAAAAAACACACTCAGTTTCCTTCCTTCAAAAGTTTTTTAGGTTAAATTTAAACTCCTTACAGCTGAAGGGATAAATGAATGTCTAAACCGATTAGTTTTACTGATAGGGGTTCTATACCGAATGCCTGAAGGAAGAAGGTAAAGCTCATGATGCATAGGGTGGGAATCTGGGCTTTACCCGGAAGCTGTCTCTGATATAGCTGGGCCGTAGTCATCTGCATGTACACACGCAGAGGCGTCATGCCCATTCAAACAGATTTTTGAGCCAAGTGGATTTTGAATGCAGCTTCCAAAAGACAAAAAAATATCAGAATAATATTTTTTATATTTGATACAATCACACCGGCGTGATTAGAACGTGCAGTGCATCACAGCATCAGCTGCTAAATTAAAATCTGCGTTCGCGCTTTGGCTGGCGCTGAGCCAGAAACAGACACATTTATACAGTGCTTTTACAGCATTATAACCAATCACACACGATTCTGTTGAGCTTATGAATGCAGTGACCAATCAGAGGCGTTTAGATGAGTCATCGCTGAAATGCCGGTGTTTTGTTCACTCGCTCGCTGCAGGAAATCTGCTCTCTGATGAATTTCATCATCATAAACAACAAAGTGCAGATGTGTATACGATATAAGTAGGATATTAATTTCACAGTGTAAACCGCTTCAGTGATTAAAATGAAAGTTTTTGAGAGTGCTTAAAATGTTCTTTGATAATGTAAATGTTCTTTGCTTTCTTTCTGTAAAATGAAAGTGTTATAATTAGTAAATTACAATGTTTTAATTAATTTCACATTAAAGTCAGTCGTATTAAAAATGTTTTATAGCATGACACCTATATCTTGTACTTAAGTAAAAAGATGGGTTTTTATGCGTAGTTAATAGATTCCACTATTAGGCTTGCCTATCGCCCATTATACAGTAGATCTAACTAACATAATCTATAAAGGTGCAAAATGCATTTACATATTTGAGAATTGATATATTTAATGAAATAGTTAACACGTTTGGGAATAAAAAGGAAAAAATAAAACTAAATAAATAAATAAGCCTATCGGTTATACTTATATATGTGACCCTGGACCACAAAAACAGTCATAAGTATCCATTTTAAAATAAGCTTTCCATTGATGTTGTTAGGATAGGACAATATTTGGCTGAGATACAACTATTTGAAAATCTGGAATCTGAGGGTGCAAAAAAATCTAAATGAAATCACCTTTAAAGTTGTCCAAATGAAGTTCTTAGCAATGCATATTACTAATCAAAAATTAAGTTTTGATATATTTATGGTAGGAAATTTATAAAAATATCTTCATGGAACACGATATTTACTTAATATACTAAATATTTTTGGCATAAAGGAAAAATCACGATCGGATCGCGTTCCCCTCGGTAGAAATCGCGTTTCCCCGGGGGGCCCCCCTCCATCATCGGGCCCTCAGAATCATCCTAAATAAATTTGAAAATGCTGTTTACACGTGTGGACTGTGAAAACGGAGGCTTTTGCAAACAGTGACGCATGTTTAGTCATGTGACACATATTGTACCAATAGATGTTTATACTGGTATTGTGCCTGTTATGTGGCTTGCTCAGTTGGGGACACTTAATTTTTTACGATTAATGTCAATTTTATTTCATAGATACTATTTAAACTAAACTGAGCTAGACAATGACATCTCTGAATTCAATAATGAAATGCCTTTAACTGAAAATTGAGTGTTTAATCTTATTATTATACATTACTGACACTCTATCCTCCAATTTGATACTGTTAAGTGCTTTGACACAATCTGTATTGTTAAAAGCGCTATATAAATAAAGGTGACTTGACTTGACTTGACATGTGCTATTCACTTTCACACTATTGCTACAGATGTGTTACGTTGTCAGTATTCAAGTCAAGTCACTATTATTTGTATAGCGCTTTTAACAATGCAGATTGTGTCAAAGCAGCTTTACATCAGCTTGATATAAAGCTGGGTGGCTTTACATCAGCTTTACAGTATTTAGACAGGGAAATAGCGTGTTGAAATAGTGTCATTCTCCTCTGGCCAGACAAAATCAGCAGTTTAAATCTAGGCTGCAGCAGAGTCAGATTGTGCAGAGGACTCATCTGGTTCCTGTGGTCTTGTCCCGATGGCCGTCTAGGAGACAGGGTCTTCACTGGGGATCAGTCTCTGGGGCTCATCTAGTTGTCCTCGTCTCCGCTGACATTCAGGACTGTAGAGGTCATCTCTAGGTGCTGATCCACCATCTGATCTGGATACAGTCTGGATCTGGGTGGCTACAGTGACCTCGGAATAAGAAAGAAACAGACTAATATTAGCATAGATGCCATTCTTCTAACGATGTAACAAGTACATCGGGTGTTTTGGGAAGTGTTCCCGGTTCCGGTTGACCTAATTAATGCAGCCTAACAATCCTTTAATGGATTTGAATTATAGAAATGCGATAGTGTATTACGTGTAAGCCAGGTTAAAGAGATGAGTCTTTAATCTAGATTTAAACTGACAAGAGTGTGTTTGCTTCCCGAACAGTGTTAGGTAGATTGTTCCAGAGTTTGGGCGCTAAATAGGAAAATGATCTCCCGCCCGCAGTTGATTTTGATATTCTAGGTATTATCAAATGGCCAGAGTTTTGAGATCGCAGCAGACGTGAAGAACTATAATGTGATAAGAGCTCACTCAATACTGAGGTGCCAAACCATTCAGGGCCTTATAGGTAATTAGCAAGATCTTAAAATGTATACGATGTTTAATAGGGAGCCAGTGCAGTGTTGACAGAACTGGGCTAATGTGGTCATACTTCCTGGTTCTAGTAAGAACTCTAGCTGCTGCATTTTGAACCAGCTGGAGTTTGTTTATTAAACGCGCAGAGCAACCACCCAATAAAGCATTACAATAATCTAGCCTCGAGATCATGAATGCATGAATTAATGTTTCTGCATTTGACATTGAGAGCATAGGTCGTAATTTAGGTATATTTTTAAGATGAAAAAATGCAATTTTACAAATGCTAGAAACATGTTTTTCGAAGGAAAGATTGCTATCAAAAATTACGCCTAGGTTCCTAACTGATGACAAAGACTTTACAGAGCAGCCATCAAGTATTAGACAGTGATCTAGATTATTACAGGCATTACATGCCTCTGTTTTTTTTCAAAATTTAGCAGTAAGAAATTGCTAGATATCCAGTTTTTGATATCAACTATACATTCCGTTAGTTTTGCAAATTGGTATGTTTCATCGGGTCACGAAGAAATATAGAGCTGAGTATCATCAGCATAACAGTGAAAGCTAACACCATGTTTCCTAATGATATCTCCCAAGGGTAACATGTAAAGCGTGAAAAGTAAGGGGCCTAGTACTGAGCCTTGATGTACTCCATACTGCACTTGCGATTGGTATGATACCTCTTCATTTACTGCCACGAATTGATGGCAGTCAGATATGTACAATCTGAACCATGCCAGTGCACTTCCTCTAATTCCAACAAAATTTTCTAGTCTATTCAAAAGAATGTTGTGGTCGATAGTGTCAAACGCAGCACTAAGATCCAGTAGCACTAATAGAGAGATACAACCACGATCAGATGATAAGAGCAGGTCGTTTGTAACTCTAATGAGAGCAGTCTCAGTACTATGATATGGTCTAAAACCTGACTGGAAATCCTCACATATAGCATTTTTCTCTAAGAAGGAACATAGTTGTGAGGATACTACCTTTTCTAATATCTTTGACAGAAAAGGGAGATTCGAGACCGGTCTGTAATTAATTAATTCTTTGGGGTCAAGTTGTGTTTTTTTTAATGAGAGGCTTAATAACAGCCAGTTTGAAGGTTTTTGGGACATATCCTAATGACAATGATGAATTAATAATATTCAGAAGAGGATCTATTACTTCTGGAAGCACCTCTTTTAGGAGCTTAGATGGAACAGGGTCTAACATACAGGTTGTTGGTTTAGATGATTTAACAAATTTATACAATTCTTAATTTCCAATAGAAGAGAATGAGTGGAATTGTTCCTCAGTGGCTCTATAGTGCACTATCTGATGCGATACTGTAGCTGACAGCTGCATGGTTACAATTTTATCTCTAATAGTTTCGATCTTGGAAGTAAAGTAGTTCATAAAGTCATTACTACTGTGCTGCTAGGTACTTTGTACACTCTTCGTATCACAGTCCTGCAAAGATGACAACCATTTACTTGTGATTGCTGTTTGCGGAAAAACATGAGTGCAGTTGCTTGTAGGTCAGACGTACAATCATGAGTGAGTGTGACCTGGACACGTCAGTGAATGCTGAGATATTTTCCTAATTAAAATGATCCTTCCAGAAGAATTGCAATTTTTGAGGCTGTACGCATGCGCAGTAAAGCGAATTTAACGTTTTCTGACGTTTCAGTGTGGATGAGAAACTTGAAAAATGTTCGAAAACGCTAGTGTGGAAGGAGAGCGTTTTAAAACGAAAACACTGTTCAAATATATCCGGATTAATGTAGCCTCAGACTGTTTTCACTAGGAAAAAATATGATCATGGTTGTTTAACTTCATACATCATGCATTTATTGAACTTTTACAAAAAACTTGCACCGAGTGAGTTTGGCCTTTTAATGGAGTGTGTCTCTGTAAAGGAAATGAGCACACACATGTACATGCACACACGCTCACACACACACACACACACACACACACACACACACACACACACTCACACACTCGCTCACAAAATCAACACACTCCTGTGCACTTGCTCTCAGGCTGTTCACGCAGATGCAGAAGAGGTTGAAGGTCTCAGAGGAGCATGTTAGGAAAGACATCCCGCCGCAGGCCGGAGTGGACGATCCCACCGATGATCCGTATGACTTCAAGGAGGAAGACATTGAGTACAGCTTCCCCGCCACAAAAAAGCTGAAGGGAGCGAGCCGAGACCCCAGCCGCAAATCTGAGGTTGGTCTGTGGCTCTTTCACTGCAGTTTATTTCCTCGTTAAGAGTGTATGATATCCAGACATTGCAGCTGATTCTCACCCGCTTAGACAGGAAGAGGCATGCAGATTCACAAACCACAGTTTACTGTTTTGGTAGCCATTAAAAGTGGATAAATCTGAAAATGATCACGGAATAATGTGAGACAAAGTGGTGATTTTGATAACGCCACAGCAAAAGAAAAAAACACCCAAATGTGAGCAGAATTCACTTCAATCCAGACGTATTAAGCAGCTTGATGCTCAAACCCTGATTATCTTTTGCTGATTCAGTGCACAAATGAGCAACTATTTCTTGTAACGTTAAACAACTTGTAAACACTGAGATGAACCTGTGCCTGTTACTCACTGAAAGCGTGTGAAGTCAGCCATCAGACTGAAGCTGGTGGATTTTGGAAAACTCCCGCTTATTTTTGTGTGTAACATGCAGAGGATCATTTGTTTGTAGGGTTGATGGGATTTGTGTCGGTGCCGGCCCCGTAGGGTTGTGGGGCCCTCGGGAAGATCGTGAAAATGGGCCATAGCAATTTGACAAGTGAAGAGAGAGAACATTAAATGACCATTTCAACATTTAAGCTTATAAATGATTTTAGAAAAAAAAAAAAAGGATTGCAAGTGAGCTTGAAAAATGAAAGTAAATAGATATACATGAAACATCAATAAATCAAATAAAATATAAATGAATTATACTAAAAACTAAATAAAATAAATAAACAAAATAAACATACAAATATGCATAAATGAGTAGAAATGGAGGATATTCTGTGTTTTAGGTCTGTTTGATGATCACAAAAATAGTATTGTTTTAGACACTGGATGGTGGGTTAAATCTGAATTTGGAAAGAGGGGCATGCTGTATGTGGCACAGTTTTTCCTCAGATGTGGCACGAGTCTGTTTGTGATAATGGGCATCAATGCATTTATTAAAACAAGTAGGCTACTAATACTAAATATTATGTATAGCAGTCAGAACATACCTTCCTTTTTCGGCTCCGGAAAGATACTGTTTGTATGCCATTTCTATCACAGCTTCACTTTAATCTCTCTATCATTCTTTCATTTAAAATGAATTAAAAATATCATTGATGCATAACGAGACTTCATGACATTATGAGAGACTTTTCTGAGAGACGATATCCAGTGAATTCCATGTTACCTCAGATATTAGGATAGTGGCAACTTTATTTTATTTTAGACAGCACCTTTTCTGTCATCGAAAGCAATTAAACATTAATAAAAGTAAACGCGTCACTAAACATTTTTCATGTTTTTATGGAACTGTTGGACAGACTGGCATTAGTTTGTGTCATGTGAAGCAGATCTCTGTAATGTTGTGTGGTGTGGTGCAGGCTGAGGAGGTTCCTGAGGGGAAAGACGCCATGTCCATCTTTAGTTCAGCCCCAAAGTCAGGTCAGTTCATGCTCAGTCACTGAGACATACGGCACATAACTGACAAATTCTGCTGTCGCTCACATCGTCTGTCCTGTTCAGAAGAGTCAAATCCAGATGAATCAGATGCCAAAGTAAAGCCTCCCTTGACCAGAGAGAAGGATCTCATCGTGCTCATCTCTGACCTGGAGAATATCTTTGGGGAGGAGGAAGATCAACTTGCGGTGAGAAATGAAGCTGTTGAAAGTATGCACTGTATGCGCATTAACACATGCACATGGAATAGACAAACCTGATCAACAAATATATAAACAATCGGATTGTTTGTGACATCACAACCAATGTTGGGAGTAAGGCATTACAAGCAATCAGATTACTTTTTTCAAGTAATTAGTAAAATAATGCATTGCTTTTATATTTACAACGAAATATCTGAGTTACTTTTTCAAATACGTAACGCTAGTTACGATGTATTCACTGTCAGCTCTCCTGTCCCTGTGATCCTTCAGCCTGAGGCTTATTAATTTCACTTTTGGTGTGAAACATATAGCTTTTGGGTTTGTTATTAAACAAATAAGCAAGCCCAGCCCAGCCCAGCCCAGCCCAGGTGACAAAAGTAATGTAATGCATTACTTCCCACAAAAAGTAACTAAGTAATGCAATTAGTTACTTTTCCATGGAGTAACACCATATTGTAATGCGTTAGTAACTTTCCCCAACACTGGTCATATTAGGATTCCCACACATTCTGCTGTCTTTATAGGAAATCATCTGAGTAAATGATATTTAACCATTCAGCATTTTTATATCTGAAGTCTCCCTGCATATTATACTCTAAAAGTAGAGGTTTAGTGATATGAGGTTAATTTAACCACTAAATATAAATACAGCTGTCAGAATTTGATGTCCTCTGGTGCTTGGGAATACTAATACAGCTGCTAATATGCCTCCTAGTTTAGAACAATCCAGACGATGTCAGACGATTTATCACCCTGAGCATCAATGCTATCAACGCTTTAGGCTTGCAATGCTTTTGGTAAACACTGACCTGGCTATCCGTACTCTAAAATGTCTCAAATGTGGCATCATGACTGGTGAACATTTCTCTGTGTAACCCAAACCAGAGGACATTTCCGAGCCAGCGGTCGGTTAAGACAGCCAAGGAGCGGACGCTAGGGTTCGAGGGGAGATCTGCAGCGCCGTATCCCTCCAGTAAGTCCAGCAGCACTTAGATCAGCAGAGATTGGAGAAGCATCTCCCCTAACAGTGTGTTAATGTGTGTTCTCAGCAGTAGCAGAGCTGCAGCGCATGTTCCCCACACCTCCGTCTCTCGAGCAGCAGGCCGCCTTCTCTCCCATCATGACCTACACCCCCAGTCAAGAGCCAGCCGGGCCCCCAGCGGCTCCTGATCAGCCCAGCGGCTCTCAGTCCAGCGACCAGATCACCCACTTCAAGATGGACCTGGAGGAAGACATGAGCGAGGATGTACGTGTGTGTTTTGCTCCATGTGCGCCAAGATGAGTTCATTGTGATAAGATAATCGAAATAAAAACTGCTCTGGGCCTCATGATGTGCGCCTGAATACTGGCAGTGATGAACTTCAACAGTAGATATGTTTCCATCCACCTATTTTTATTTTGCATTTTGGAATATCGCATTAAAAAAAAAGCTGGATGGAGACAGCAAGATGTGCATAAATTCTAAAAATGCACATAACTTTGAGTAGGATAAACTTTTTATCCGATAAAAAAAAAAATGCGCATAAACTACGATGGAAACACATTTTGCGAATAAATTCCTCCATGCTCATCGAAAAAGTCAAGTCAAGTCACCTTTATTTATATAGCGCTTTTAACAATACAGATTGTGTCAAAGCACTTAACAGTATCAAATTGGAGGATAGAGTGTCAGTAATGTATAATAATAAGATTAAACACTCAATTTTCAGTTAAAGGCATTTCATTATTGAATTCAGAGATGTCATTGTCTAGCTCAGTTTAGTTTAAATAGTATATATGAAATCAAATTGACGATAATCGTTAGAAATTAACTGTCCCCCTGTCATGTGACTTTGCGCTATGAGAAGGGATAACCTGACTAATCAGCAGATCGATCTCGTTCACAGCATCTATATGTTGTTTCGGTCATTCTGAAATGCCTGAGCAAAGTCTGTCATCAAAGTATTTCTGTATAATTGTCGTACACGACTGCGTTCCCAAACAGCAGCATCCACCTCCGAAAGCAATGACCGCATTTATTTTGTTTTGTCTGCTCGCTCTGAAGCGCAAGTAATTTATCATATATGAAAATTATTATATTCAGTAGCTTCTCCCACTTTTCTTAGTGATATTTAGTTCCAGTTTATCAGGAAGTGACGATTTTGTTCTCTTTGACTCGTTGGATGGAAACGGTGTTTTATGCGGTATTCCAGTTTTGTGCATAGTTTAAATTTGCATCTTTGGATGGAAACATAGCTAATGATTCAGTTGAAAACACATTTACAAAAGGAGAATAATAAAGTTCATCACAGCAAACCTAAGTGTTGCCTTGACAAAACCTTGCCTGAGCGTTTCAAATGTTGAAGCCTTGAAGTTTGAAAGGAATACAGGTTTTACAGACAGACGTATAGTACAGAGGGCAGCTTGACCAGTTCTACCCATTTATGTTGTTTCCATGTCTATGATTATTCATTTGTTTCTGGTATGTCTCCTGTCCAGCCGCTGATT
Organism: Spinibarbus caldwelli; assembly: GCA_039654775.1. Lineage (NCBI taxonomy): Eukaryota > Metazoa > Chordata > Actinopteri > Cypriniformes > Cyprinidae > Spinibarbus > Spinibarbus caldwelli. The sequence goes on along the minus strand of CM077222.1, from coordinate 44,167,924 downwards.
GGTTGCTCCGTTTACGCCCCACTGCGATCCTTACCCAGCCAGTGTTTGCCTGCTCTTGAAATCCCTGAGCACTGCTACTACAGACCATCATGGACCGATATGACCAAAATGGAGCAGTACTGTCTGAACGCTCAAAATCCCTTCAGCAGAGATGCATACGTGTAAGTCCATGTCCAGTGTTTCAAGAATTGATGATTGAATCGCATGAAGAAATGTCTGATACTATTTGACCCCACAATCAAATGTGAGAAATATGAAATAAAAAACGGAGTGTCTATTTACACTAAGTGCAAATAGCTTGCCTTGCTGGCAGAGGCTATTTACATTAACTCGATAAAGACAGTAGTTTAATGACAGGTCCAGTGGCGTAGATGGTAAAGCGCGTGCCATAGTCATTTTTGACGCGATCGACCCGGGTCCAAATCCACCTTTTGCCAAACTTTTTTTTTCTCCCTTTACAAATCTCATATCACATCGAAAAGGCATTTATTTTCAATAAGAATGAAGGAAATGATCGAAATGTAGAAAATAAAGTATTGTACAATAAATAGCAGAAAATACTGCTATTTTACCATAGTGTAAATAGAATATATTGCTATTTACACTTAGGGCCAGATTTACTAAACAAGGCAAATTAGCGTTAGAGCACAATTCCATAAAAGCGCCGATGGGAGGGAAAAATTCTGCGGGTGATTTACTGACAATGGGCACACATTAAAGAACACAGACGCAACATCTCATTTCCATAATGACCAGCGCAATCTACTAACGAGCAGCGCAAATTACCGCCTGCTTTAAGACATGCTTTTTTTTTGGGCGTTAAATAATGCCACAAATACCAGTGAATTGGCGAGCGCAAATCTTAGTAAATTGTGTTGCGTGATTCATTTAAATACTCTCCTCCCATAAATTTACCAATCGAAAGGGAAACTCCTACAAATGCATATTCAATAAGGAGTCGCAAAAATAACTGTGTCCACACCTTTTCAAAGCTAATTTCCCACCGCGTGTCTTTAGTAAACCCTGACAGTGGTTTTTTAATGCCAAATGAGGGTTTGTGCTGACGCAAGCTGATAGTAAATCTGGCCTTTAGTGTAAATAGCCTCTATCGCTATTTACACTTTTGCCGGGCAACTTTTTTTGAGCAGCGTTGCTTGGGCACTTTCCCACTGAGAATGGGTAACAAATCTGGATACTTTAGATCGGTCGTGGGCCCTGTGTCTCACCTGGTTGCCTGTTGACGGCAGCATTGCTCAAAAAGTTGCTCCGTGTATCATCAGTCTTAGTGCAAATAGCTGCTGCCAGTAAAAAATAAGATTCTTGTTGGAAAAAAAAAAAAGAGTTTTGAACTTTTGGCAAAAATTGATTTGACGTTCACTTTGACCAGCACAGTGAAAGTCTCTCACGTGAATGTTCTCCAGCAGTGGTGCTCTTCTGGAGCAGGACTACACTCCCATGACCATGAGCGCTGCAGGAACCCTGCCCTCCCCAGGTGCCTCTCGCTTCTCTGTGCCGACCCCACGCGACAGACCGGACAGCACCGAACCCAGCTCACCAGCGTCAACCCCGTCCTCCAGCACGCCGCTCAGCTCGGTCGAGCCCTCCGCATCGGGACCGCCGCTGCCCGAGGCACACAGTCTCTACGTTACGCTCCTGCTGTCCGATTCCGTCCTCAATATTTTCAAGGACCGCAACTTCGACAGCTGCTGCATCTGTGCCTGTAACATGAATGTTAAAGGGGCGGACGTTGGTGTCTATATCCCAGACTCCACCTGTGAGGACCAGTACCGCTGCATGTGCGGCTTCAGCGCGATCGTGAACCGGAGGCTGGCACACGGGGCGGGCCTCTTCCTGGAGGATGAGCTGGATATATTCGGCCGTGGCTCTGAGGCGGGTCAGGCGGCAGAGAGGAGGCTGGCGCTGTGCAGACGAGACCCTCCTGAGGAGCCACAGACTCCTGCCTCGGTGATCGCTCTGCTACAGGAGCAGTGCTCTCAGCCGATCTCGTCCCTGACCGCCGGCTCCTGCCGTGGCCACCAGGCGCCGCTGCTGCAGAGCTGGGCGGCGGAGCGGCTCTGGACGGACAGCAGTGACGCGTGTGTGGAGTGTTATAACGCTCTGGTGCAGGGATTGCAGTATGTGGACAATGCGGCTGGAGGGAAGGTGGAACGGGCTACGGTGAGGAGCAGCGCACTGCACGCCTGGCCACAGACCAGCGGTAAGGCTCACTAAAAGCAGGACTCAAGCCATATCCAGCAGCATTAATTTCACTAGTGTCGATAATTTCCGTCAACGACATTTTTTCCGCAGACAATAAAGAAATAAAAACTCTTTTTGAATGACCAAAACAATGGAACCGTTCCAGTCCATTTTTTATGCCCTTCACTCGCAAACTTCCCTCCGTCTCGTTTACTCGGATGTAAGTCATTGATTACGTTGTATGAGTGCCCTCTACTGGCGGAACCCTGGAACATCCTAAACCCTTGATCACTTAGAATCCACTATGGAGTTGGTTTATTGTTTACATTTTTTTCACCTTATGAATTTGTATGGTGCAGGATTCTGTGTGTATATAGGTATGCCTGGGCTGTTATAAATTTAAAAAATCATTTAAATATTATTGAGATGTTTGGGGTAGGGATAAATTAAATGCAATCTGCGATGACGTCATAATCGTGTTGTATTGTGGTTTATGGAGCGGGCTGAAGTGTGCATATGAAGCAGACTCGCTCCCTGCGAGGGGTCGAGGGTCTGTCCATATAAACTTACCTCGTCCACTTCACAAAGTGGAAGGCACTTCAAACTGGCAGCAGGAGAAGAGCTTAGGGAAGTTTGTGAGTGCGTGTCTAAAAGTGGAGTGGAATGCAGCCCAAGACGAAAATCTATTGAAATTTTCGTCAACGAATAAAAACGAGACAAAATTTTAAGGAAGGACGATTGGACAGAGATCCAGTCAGAACTAGTCTCCTGTGTGGAAAGAAGGGTAAATGCGCACATTTTCACGCTCTGATTATAAGTTTGCATACACTTGCTGCACGTCTCATAAAATGTTAAAAAATGTCAGCATCTGGGAGTAAGAGAAGAGCAGAGATATGAAAAGTGTGATGACGCGAAAGAGCAGTTAATTCGGTCTGGTTTTCTGAGCGCACACAGCGAATCACGCACACAGTAAAGCGCCTCTCAAACAGCGCATGACTGCTGAATTCAGTTCTCTTTCATGTCTTAACGAAAAAAAATACAAACTAAATTATCTCAAATTGTCCATTTTGATGAGTATTCAAATAAACAGTGAATGTAAACTCTTCGGAGAATATCCCCAGTATATTGAATCCGTGCAGTCACAAATTAATAATAAATAATAATAATAATAAATAAGGGGCAGCAGACTAATTTAGCTATTATTGTCTGTCCTTATTGTTAATTAATCAACAAAAGAAAGAGAGGAAATCACTCACAGCTTTTGACTGAATCACTTTAGTAGCTCCATAAGGATTTATCTCAATTTAATTTAAATAAATAGATATGTCTGCTTGAAAGAATTTCGAATGTTGAATGCAAGTTGTTATAAAGAATGCACATTATAGGCCCTATAACCACTGATATTTCATTGAAAAGAGGACCATGTTCTTGTTTCTTTATGAGAAGTGGTTTTATTTAATTTTGAGATAAAGACATGTTATGTGTCACAGGAGTTAAATCTGTGTCTATATTGCATGTTCAAACTAAAATATCATTCATATTACTAGGTTAATAGGTGTTTTCTCTGAGTTTGGAATTTATAGAGAAATTCTTCATAAACGCATTACACTGTAACTAAACCCATTAGACTAAAACAATTCAGATGACTAAAATATGACTAAAACTAAATGGTATTTTAGTCCAAAGACTGACTAAAACTAAATCAAAATTTGTTGTCAGAATTAACACTTGATATGCAGACACCCAGAATACCATGCAAGACTGATAACCCTCACTTAAGACCTTGGAAAGCCAAATCAGTTGCATAGCTGTGCATCTAAAAAACACCCATTGCAACCACAGAACAGCTACCCAGAATACTCTAGCAGCCACTTAGCATCCACCCACAGGAGCTACATAACAACAGCAATCACTCTTACGTGTTAAAAGACTTTATTACCCTCATATCAATGCTCTGGCAAACACCAGGAACACTCTAGCACCGGGATGAGCAACTCCACCTGAACACACCTAAACACACCTGAGAAATGCAACCAAAGTCTACAGGATTGCTTGAACATCATAAGCAAAGGTGTGTTTGTATAGGATTGGATCTGAAGTCTGCAAGACAGTTGCCTTCCAGGACTGGAATCATCCATCCATTCATCCTCTGAACAGCCCAGCGCAGAGTGTTCTTACTGACGCAGCTGTTCTCCTTGCATGTCTTCAGTGTTGGACATCAGCAAGCTGTCCTCTCAAGATGTGGTGAGGATGCTGCTGTCCCTCCAGCCGTTCCTGCAGGACGCAATTCAGAAGAAGAGGACGGGCAGGAGCTGGGAGAACGTCCAGCATGTTCAGGGTCCTCTCACATGGCAGCAGTTCCACAAGATGGCTGGACGAGGTTCTTATGGTGAGACTGTACTCATAACAACACGGCACAAGTATTCTCCATATTTGTGACCCTGGAGCACAAAACCAGTCATAAGGGTAATTTTTTTTTTCGAATTTATGATTTAAACATTATCTGAAAGCTGAATAAATATGCTTTCCATTAATGTATGGTTTGTTAGGATAGGACAATATTTGACTGAGATACAACTATTTGAAAATCTGGAATCTGAGGGTGCAAAAAAAAAAAAATCTAAATATTGAGAAAATCACCTTTAAAGTTGTCCAAATGAAGTCCTTAGCAATGCATATTACTAATCAAAAATGAAGTTTTTATATATTTACGATAGGAAATTTACAAAATATCTTCATGGAATATCCTAATGATTTTTGGCATAAAAGAAAAATTGATAATTTTGACCCATACAATGTATTGTTGGCTATTGCTACAAATATACCTGTGCTACTTAAGACTGCTTTTGTGCTCCAGGGTCACATTTATAAAAAATATTTACTTCACTCAGATCTTGTTGCGACTAAACTTCTGCTTCCGACGGTCAGGTTCCGAGGAATCCCCAGAGCCGCTGCCGATCCCCAGCGTGCTGCTGGGATACGATCGGGATTTTCTGGCTCTGTCTCCGCTTGCTCTTCCCTTCTGGGAGAAGTTTCTGCTGGAGCCATACGGAGGTCAGAGGGACGTGGCCTTCCTGGTGCTGTGTCCCAATCATAACGCCCTGCTCAGCAGTGCCAGAACCTTCTTCCAGGAGCTCAGTGCCGTCTATGAGGTTAATCATCATCACATTCTGACCCGCTAGACATGCATTGCTCTTATGTAAATGAGCGATTCTTCAATTAGAGAGACTTTTTGTTTCATCCATGTCAGTGGTGTCCAGTCCTGCTCCTGGAGGGCCTTTGTCCTGCAGAGTTTAGCTCCAGCTTACCTGCCGGATGTTTCTAATAATCCTGAAGACCTTGACTAGCTGGTTCAGTGTGTTTAATTAGAGACGGAGCTCAATTCTGCAGGACACTGGCCCTCCAGGAGCAGGATTACAGTTTTTCTTGATTTCTAACACACAATTCATGAAACAATTGACCATTTTCTCACAACTATAAACGCAATCTCAAAACTACACACCAACTTGTGTAAACTTCAAACTTCCAGGTAAAAGTCAAACATTTTAGTCAAAAACATGTTCTCTTTTGTCATACTCAAGCTTTGGCCTCAGATGACACACAAACCTGTCAAATACACAGACTATTTTCCTGATTAGAGTACACTAGATCAATTCAAAACACTCTTACAAAAACCTCCTTTTGGGAAACAGGAATCCTTTCCAAGTCTGTTACAGTATACAACATAAATAGAGCGGAGCAGATACAGTGAAATTCCCCAATAAACTTTAAGAAAAGTTTACTTTCATTACACGACTGTAAAGTTATCTTACAGTAGATGAAAATCACTAGAAGAGAAAAGTACAAAAACCAAAACAACAGAATATACAGTAAACACACATTGGAATATGCTGTCAGTTACTATACAGCAATAAATAAATAAATAAAGTTAAATAAGTTGCATTACAGTATTGGTAGTATCCTTATTTGTTATACTGCACTATAGAAGTTTCTTTGTCTTCTGAGAAAAGACTTTCTCTGCCTTCTCTCAGTTCTGCACAAATACATGTAAGAAGTACTTGGCTACAAATCAATTCAACAGTTACGAGTTTGAGGGTGTGTGCTACAGTATTTACAGTACAAAGAATAGTGAAAGTCCTCTCATCTGAAATACTGCTGCTATGTACTGTAATTGTAATGTGTAAGTAGTGTAAAAACCCTGTAGATGATCCTGCAGGCAGCTTTCCTTATGATCATCCCATGCAGAAGAACACGCTTAACTATAGTGCTTTATATTTCATCAGAAACAAATGACCTTTGACCTCATCCCCTTCATTTTTCCTTTCTCCTCCTATTCCTCTTTGTATCCCATTACCAGGATTAATTTTCCAAAACACATAATCACCTGTGCTCCTGTTCATATCATCCTGAGATTCTGACCGCCGTGTCATCATTTCTGCTACTGAATGTTCACGCATGGATAAATGTGTGCTATTTGTGTGAAAGCTGGTGAAATGTGTTAAAAGTTTTAAGAAACGTGTCTATGTTTCGAGAACTGTATGAATGGTTTGGAAAATTGGGTCAAATGAATCATTTATAGTGTGTTAGCAATCTAAAAAAAAACTAATGATTCCTAATCTTTGTTATTATCCAGTCATCACATGAAGCAGGTGCAGAGTACTTTGGATTTGTCCTGAGTTTAAGAGACAGCGCTCCTCTTTCACACAGACGTGTCGGCTGGGGAAGCACCGGCCGCTGGCGCGGGTGTCCAGAGACGGGATTGTCCCGGTGGGATCAGTGGAGTGTGAGGAGGAGACCGATGATCAATGGTCCTCGGGGCTCTGGACTGGACAACATCAGGAGGAAAACCTCAACAAGCTCAAACTCTACCAACACACCTGCAGACACACACTTGGTAGGAACCTCTCCTGTTATTCTGTTCCTGCTCCACTGGAGTCAGTCACCAATCATTCCGCCGATGCTCCTTGCCATAAAGCCAAGTAGGATGTGTTCCTGGATCAACTTCTTTTGTTAGTCCTGGAGCAACATTCTTCTCAGACAAACCTAACTCTTAAGGTCTTTGTACACTGAGTCTGAAATTCTCGTCCAGAATTTTCGCACGTTAAAAAATTGATACGACCTCACGTTGTGTCAATCATATTTACACTTTGCCTCCGAAACTTTTGTCCGTCATAAAAAAATTTCGGACCAGGTTAGTTTTTTTGTGTTTTCACATCCATAGCAAGCATTTTGATAGGAAAGGATGACGAATACAGAAAAAACAAAAAACACATTTGAAAATTTCGGACTCAGTGTGCAAGGACCTTTACACCGTGTCCTAACTACACGACAAGCGATTTGTCTGTCCTCACCAGACGTGACGCGACAGAATCAATCAAATATCACAGCCAATCAGAAGCGTGTGTGGGCGGAGCCTCTCTGGAAACACACTGCACTCCCAATGAAATGGATAAGTTTATAATCTAATTCATAAATATTAAACTTTTTAACACTATTAAATGATTATACTGAGTGACTGATACCATCTTTGTTCTGGAATACGTTTGTTTGTTTGTTCGCATTGAGTTCACAGTTTTAACATGCATATTTGCTTTAGTTTATTTTCAAGATCTGAGGTAAATTATCTGTTGTTGCTTTCAGTATGGTTATAAGGTCACACAAAATGATACTCAAACTCACATTAGACACGTTTAACTTTGAATAAAGCACATAATCAATACCTGAGATTATCACTGTCATATAGTTCGTATGCTGTTGTTCCAGCTGCAACGTCGCGAAAATAGAAACTGTTTCTAAAATAGAAATTTAGCTTGTCGCTGTTGCAGCTGGTTAGGACAAAACCTCTGATTAACATGGAAAAGATATGTTTTATCGCGGCACGTGTAGTTAGGACAGTGTTAATGTCCCCCCAGTCATTAACTACCCTTTAACTCGCCATTCATTCTGCTGAGCAGTTCCTGCTCTCAGATCACTCCTATTCACAGCGATTATTGTTCTCTTTTTTTGTGTCTTTGTTGGTATACCGGCTTTCTTTTTCCTTTTCCCCTGGCCAAATAGTCGATTGATAAGTCCTTACTACAACACACACACGCACACACACACACACACACACACACACACACACACACACACACACACACACACACACACTCTCTTGTTCACACAGATATATTCCAGCACTGATCCCAGTGATGTTACTAGGGTGTGATGCTGTTTGCTCACCTGCAATTTCAAAATCTGTCTACAATCCTGCACCTGGAGAGCCGTTGTCCCACAGAGTTCAGCTTTAACTGTAACTAAACACACCTGAACCAGCCGGTCAAGACCTTCAGGATTACTAGAAACCAGGTGTTTTGGGGCAGGTTGGAGCTGGACATCGGCCCTCCAAGAGCAGGACTGAACTACACAGTGTAGTTAAAGGGTTAGTTCACTCAAAGATGAAAATTATCCTGTGTTTTACTCACCCTCGATGCATCCTAGGTGTATATGACTTTCTTCTTTCAGACAAATCCAATCGGAGTTATATTAAAAATTGTCCTGGCTCTTCTAAGCGTTATCATTGCAGTGGGTGGGTGTTTCTGTTCAACAGTCCACAAGATGTCAAATAAAGCGTGCACATCCATAATTAAACATGCCTCACATGTAGGGCTGCAACAAACGATTATTTTGATAATCGATTAATCTAACGATTATTAGAACGATTAATTGGCTAATCGTTGATTATTCCACTGATTAATCAGTAGACTTTGATTGATTTTTTCCAGCTTTTGCAATTAGTTAAAATATTAAGTAATACATACTCTAACATAAATAAAGGTCACTTCAGCTTTAGAAAAGTATTTTATGTAATTACAATCACATTATACAGTATACTATTATACAGTACAATTAATTGGTAACACTTTACAATAAGGTTCATTAGTTAACATGAACTAAGAATGAACAATACTTCTACAGAATTTATTAATCTTAGTTAATGTTAATTTTAGCATTTACTAATGCATTCATAAAAATCACAAGTTCTGTTTTTTAACATTGGTAAATACACTGAACTAACATGAACACACAATGAACAACTGTATTTTTATTAACTAACATTAACAAAGATTAATAAAGAGTGTAATAAATGTATTGTCCATTGTTCATTAATGTTAATTAATACATTAACTAATGTTAACAAATGATACCTTATTGTAAAGTATTGCCAATTCCTTATACAAATAGATGTATTTGGCAAACAAAATGAGATGACAGACAGAGATACTCTCTCATTTAATTAGCTACATGAAAAAGTAACTGAAAGACACATCATTCTGCCTAACATCTCCTTTTGTAAGTCATATGGATAAGAAACAAAATAAAGGTAAGTGATAAGACGCTTTGGATAAACTTTTATTCACAACATAATGTCTTAAAATAGCCTACCTTATAGGGTTATGATAACCAAAACAGTCCTGAGCTAGATCAAGCTTTGATCTCTGTAAACCAAACTAACACTTTAATGAAATAATTTTTTTCCTACTAATAAAAATATTTTATCATTAGCTTACACTGGAGAGCTGCTTTATAACAGAAAATCAAGTTGTAATTCTAAGACTGACTCTGGTTTTTCATGTTTAATACTGTAAAGCTGCTTGATTTAAGGCTATCTATTGCATAAAGTACTATATAAATAAACATGATGTGACCGGACTTTACTGGAGTACTGAACTGCAGAGCTCATCCACATCGTTGTAATCAGATGCATTTTTAACTTCTGCTTTCACAGTGTTGTCAGTTTTTGTTGTGTTTATTTCGTTACTGAGAACGCGCAATATATATTTACATATTCATCTGCCTGAAGCAGCGTCGTCTTCTCTTGAATTGCATCCAGGAGAGCTGAATTGCATTCTTGCGCTACAGCGCCACACTGGTCAAACCGCATTATTGCATTGGGTCATATGAGATCAAACGACTACTCGACAACAAAAATATTTGTCGACAATTTTTTATTGTCGATGTTGTCGATAATGTTGACTAATCGTTTCGACATTACGTATTTCAAACGTAATAAACACTTTTCTCTCACTTCTGCTGACTGTCGTACGCGGAAGCCGTTCCGGCGGATGATATAGGACGTACGCGTCGCGCGCCTCTGAGATATGCTAGTCTCGCGAGTTTGTTTACAGGAGCAAAGGAAGCAAAGTTTCATTACTTTAGCAAAGGAAAACCAGTCTCCTCTTGGCTTATATCGAAATCTCCGCGTTCGTCACTAATCATGCAACGCCAACGTCCTACATCATCTGCCGGAACGTTTTCTGCTTATGACAGTTAGCCTAGATGAAGTGAGAGAGGAGTGTTTCTTACATTTGAAATATGGATAGTTTTCTTACAAAAATGCATGGATTCGCCACAGTAGGCCTTTATTCACGCCCCGGAGCCGTGTGAGGCATATTTTATTATGGATGCGGACACTTTATTTGACGTCTTTTGGACTGTTGAACAGAAACACACACCCACTGCAATGATAACGCTTAGAAGAGCCAGGACATATACATCTAGGATGCCTCGAGGGTGAGTAAAACACAGGCTAATTTTCATTTTTGGGTGAACTAACCCTTTAAAAAGTGTTATTGCTCTCTTTCAGGGCCGCAGCTCTCCACCCTGACGCTGGACAGTAGCCTCCTCCTCCCTCCAAAGCCTCCACCCGCTTCTGTTCCTCTCACCCCACCAGCATCCACCCAACCGCCGGTGTCCACTGATGGAGACGGCACCTCAGGAAACACAGACGCAGGACTAGTGGTTACGGGAGACTCAAACACCACACCATCAGCAGAGAATGCCGAGAGGTGAGATTCTGACGACTGTCTCAGACTGCAGTAAAGAATGTCATTCTGTTCATGTGTGTCCCTGATTTATAGATCTATTATATTGCATGGGTTATGTAAAAAAAATCCTCCTGACCCCAATGTGGTGTGATATTTACAGTAGTCTTACTCAATTATCTCAGTTATGTTTAAATTTGCATTGCATTAAAGGGGTCATGAACTGCCTTTTTTTTTATCATTTCGTACTGTTCTCTGAGGTCCACTTATAATGTTATATTTACAATTTACATAAAAAAACACCATAATTCAGAAGTAATAACGTATTTTCTGTCCTGTTTTTAACCCCCCTCATCAGAACGCTCTGTATGAATAGACATGGAGGATTGTAGACTCGGAAGTAAACGCCTATTATTGGCTATTAGTTGTGTATAACCCGATTCGGACGGTAATTGTTTCTCATATGGACGTTTGTAAAAATAAATTTACATATCACCTCAGTGATAAAACTCATGGATTCGGATGGCGATTTATTCACAGTGGAGGAGTGAGTTCTGTGATCTACGAACCCGGGAATGTGCTGCTTACGTGACCATTCACATGATTGTCTGCTGTAAATAAAATTAATTTTATTTACAAATTTATTCTTATTATTGTGTAAAATGTATTTAAAAATAGTTATTATTATGTAAAATGTATTCTTATTATTCCAAGCATATTTTACAATATATAATCCTATTATTTGATTATTTAAATCTCCTGTTTAAAAATAGGAAAATAGACATTTATATTTTTTACATTTATGCATTTAGCAGACGCTTTTATCCAAAGCGACTTACAGTGCATTCAGGCCATACAGTTTTTTTTTTTTTTTTTTATCAGTATGTGTGTTCCCTGGGAATGGAACCCACGACCTTTTGCGCTGCTAACGCAATGGAACAGTAGACGGACGCGCTATAGTTGTATATAATTACACATATATCTGTTTATAATACACATTTTAAAATTGTATTGCATACCTGCTGCTGCCATAATAAAGACCCATTTCGAATGTTTACATGCTTTTCTTCTCTTTCTGCTCTCACTCGCTGTGGTGCAGCAGTTATTAAGTATTGTTCTTTTAAATACTTTCCAGCATTTCAGAAATAAATATGTATGCAAATTACACCGAAGTACACTCTTACGGTGTCCGGGAGTGCTCAAAAAGGGTTTAAACAATGAATTTTGAATCGATTTCTTCTCGTAAACTCAGAGATGTGGATTCGGACGGCATTAAAATCATCAGCTACCCCCTGTAAATGGTGAAAATCACTTACGTCCTTCATAGCCTTCACAGATGGACGCTGCTGTGATTTAGGTCAAAAACGCATAAATACTCAGTACATATCAAATGATCTTTAAGAAGAGATAAAGCATTAGTGTTTATGTAATGAAAACAGTTACTTACACTTGTGTTGCGACATTACTGTCGGATCCAATATAGTCACAAAGCATCGTCTTTTAGTTTCAATCTTTCTGAAAATCCCATGTCAAATTGTGCCTTGAGAGTTCTTACTGACGTGGTCTGGATCTTTATTAAAAATAAAGTTCATCCACTCTCTTGGCACTGCACAGCGTCTTGACTTCAGAGCATCTTCATTGTTTGGCTTCTGCATAGACCTGCGTTTGCCTCTCTCGTAAACAATACATGCGCGAATGTGTGGGCGGGGCTAAACAGGCAGCGATGTAGAATCGGTGGGTGAGGCTAAATAGTCAGCAATGTAAAATCGGTGGGCGGGGCTAAACAGGCAGTGATGTAGATTCAGTGGGCGGGGCTAAACAGGCAGTGATGTAGAATCGGTGGGCGGGGCTAAACAGGCAGCGATGTAGAATCGGTGGGTGGGGCTAAATAGCAATGTAAAATCGGTGGGTGGGGCTAAACAGGCAGTGATGTAGATTCAGTGGGCGGGGCTAAACAGGCAGTGATGTAGAATCGGTGGGCGGGGCTAAACAGGCAGTGATGTAGAATAGGTGGGCAGGGCTAAACAGGCAGTGATGTAGAAGCAGATGCTGATCTTCTGCGGAGGCGGGGTTTATCCACACTATTACATCACAGAGTAAAACATTCCACAAGTTGTCATTTTGACAGACTGCCTTCATAAGCTGTTTTTATACTAACGAGAAAGTTCTGAGTTCTGACACTTACAGGATGTTGTTTTATAGTACAATGACAAATGTGACATGTTATGTCAAAATATAAGGGGAATTTTGGTTTCTCAGTTCATGACCCCTTTAAGGTCAGTAGCGATAACAATTCGCTCAGGGCTGTAACAGCATATCTAGGTTGGGGCTAATCATTTAAGAATCGACCGATGAAAAACCTAAAGTTGTATCTTGTACATATTTCAAAATGTTCAGCAGAATCCTTTTCAAGTGAACAGAGAATAAAGTGTGATATACAATTTACAATTATGTATACTGTATAATCCCTCAACTCATGAATATCATTATCATCCAGTCATCGTTATTCATTGCTATTGTTAGTTAGTAATGATTGCAGTTGGAGATTAATGACATTGTTATTGTAGCTCGGCAGAGAGGGACCGGATTGGCATTCCGACAGGGGCGGAGTCAGCAGATAGCTACGCCCACCTCCCAGCCATCGTGCTTTATGTGGTGGATCCCTTCCTGTGTCCAGGGGCGGGGCCAGGGGCCGAAGAGGGCGGCGAGAAGAGCATGTGGCTTCTAGCGCTGCTGCGCTGCTACACAGAGATGCTGAGCGCGCTTCCCGAGAGCATTCAGTCTGCGCTGGTGCTGCAGGTCAGGACAGGTCCATCCTAACGAGCGTTTCACCAATCATTAGTGGTGCATCAGCGGTTAACTCTGGTTTGCAGGTGTTGCCGTGTCAGCATCTGTTGCAGCCGGCCGGCGGAGAGAGTCCTGAGTTCCTGCAGCTTCTGCGATCGCTGGCCTTCTCCACATACTCTCAGAGCCGCCGCATGTTCCCCAGACAGACGAGCATCAGGTCCCTCACTGGATTCGGCCCCGCATCCACCGCACAGGCAGCGCTCAGGAGCCCCGAGGTCACGCTTGATTATACTGGCTCTGCTCTGGATGGGCACTGCAAAAAAAGGCTCATCGTACTTAGTATTTTTGCCTTGTTTCTAGTGAAAATATCTAAAATGTCTTAACTGTTTCCCTGCCAAATGCGGAATTTTCTGTGTTTTCACTGTTATACACTAGGGGGCGCTATTACGCATCTCCTGAATGAGTCTAGAAAGTGCCGATCAAAAACACAGACCAGGAAGACGCAGAAACGAGCAATCTCATATGTATGCATATAAAAAATAATGCGATCATCAACACTAACCGCATATATATGAAAACTGACTAATGCTGCAGAGTGAAATGTGGATCCAGAAAGTGTTAAAGGCCTGTGAAGCTTTGGGATACTGATGGAAGCCATCTACTGCATCTTTGCTTTGATAATATTACTGAATAGGATCCAGATGTAGTATTTGATAAAAATGCGATTTTCTCAGCTTTTTGCTCAAAATGTTGCTTTTTTTTTTTTTAATGAAACCTACCTACATTCAAGTGTTGATAAAAAACAAAACAAAAACAATGCTTGAAGCTAGACTAAAACTGATTTTTTTTTTTTTTTTTGAAAGTAGAGGTCTGATCTTTATTTTGTTGTATTGCATGTTCAGATATTCGTACAACAACATATTCTGTGGGCCATGAAATATTAGTGAAAATTAGCAAAAATGCTGGTGGTGGCTGGCAACTTTTTTCAAAAACGCTGGCGGGGAAAGAGTTCATTTAAAATACATTTACTAGATAAGCAAAATGACACAAGATATTTAGTCTTGTTTTCAGGGGAAAGAAATTAAATTGTGCATTTTGCTTAAAATAAGTAAAATTATCAGCCGGTGCGGTCAGTAAAATACTCTTGTTTTAAGAATATTCTATTTACCCCACTGGCAGATAATTTTACTTATTTTCAGCAAAATTGCACAATTTAGTTTTTTTTTTTTTTTTTTTTCAGGAAATGAGACTAAATATCTTGCGTCTTTTTGCTTATCTAGTAAATGCATCTTGATTTAAGAATTTTTAGATACTTTGACTAGAAACAAGACAAAAATACTAAGTTTGTTTGCAGTGTGATTGACGTGTTGTGAAGGAAAAATATTAAATCAGTCTTGTAATAAACAGAAGTGTCTAGACTGCATGCGCTCGCTGTGGTGTGTGTGTAAACGCATGCTATGACATGGCTTTGTTTGAGGGAGACCCTTTTCTGTTTGTACTTCATATTTATGTCTACTCATTTCGCTGATGCTTTTATCCACAAAATCACAAAACAAAGGACAGTGCGATCAAACTAAAGTGAGACATTGCAAAAGACACATCAAACATGTCAGTCAGTACAGTGTGTATTTTTGCCTTGTTTCTAGTGAAAATATCTAAAATGTCTTAACTGTTTCCCTGCCAAATGCGGAATTTTCTGTGTTTTCACTGTTATACACTAGGGGGCGCTATTACGCATCTCCTGAATGAGTCTAGAAAGTGCCGATCAAAAACACAGACCAGGAAGACGCAGAAACGAGCAATCTCATATGTATGCATATAAAAAATAATGCGATCATCAACACTAACCGCATATATATGAAAACTGACTAATGCTGCAGAGTGAAATGTGGATCCAGAAAGTGTTAAAGGCCTGTGAAGCTTTGGGATACTGATGGAAGCCATCTACTGCATCTTTGCTTTGATAATATTACTGAATAGGATCCAGATGTAGTATTTGATAAAAATGCGATTTTCTCAGCTTTTTGCTCAAAATGTTGCTTTTTTTTTTTTTAATGAAACCTACCTACATTCAAGTGTTGATAAAAAACAAAACAAAAACAATGCTTGAAGCTAGACTAAAACTGATTTTTTTTTAAAAAATTCATTTCGCTAGTGTTTACCTGGAGCCCTCGACAATGAACATTTTCAAGGGGCTTCAGGAACGGATAAGAAATGTTTATCTAGTGCATATTTACATAGATTTGCCTGGATTTGATCTGGAGCCATGTTTACACTGCTACAGTAACACATTACAGGACACAAATGATCTTGTGCTGGAAAGCTGAATGTGGATTTGTGTTAGATAGATTGCACAAATGATGGTTCTTGAGTGATTTGACTGCTGTTATGTTGCAAAAACAAACAAACACGTTTAGTTCTTTTAATTAATATTGTTGTACAATGATAATACTTTATATTTAAACAACTTTTCTGTTACATTTAAGCCAACTTGTGATGTTTTTGGTGTTTAAATTATGAAACAGATTTTTTTTTAAATGTTTTTGAAAAAAGTATCTTTTTGATGAATAAAAGCTCTTTTATTTATCAAGTACACATTAAACAGATCAAAAATGACAGTAAAGACATTTATAATGTTCAAAAATATTTATATTTCAAATAAATACTGTTCTTTTGAACTTTCTGTTCATCTGCGAATCATGAGAAATAAAATGTATCACCGTTTCTACAAAAACAATTGGCAGCACAGCTGATAATAATCAAGACTGATAATAACCAGAAATGAGCAGCAAATCAGTATATTAGAATGATTTCTGAAGGATCATGTGACACTGAAGACTGGAGTAATGATGCTGAAAATAGTTTAACAGATAGTCACATAGAAAACATTATTACAATTTCATATTAGAAACTGTAATAATATTTCACATTTTTACTCTTTTTACTGTATATTTGATCAAATAAATGCAGCTTGGTGAGCAGAAGAGACTTCTTTCAAAAACATTAAATCTAGTGTATTTACAGTCAAACCAAAAATTATTCAGACACCAGATATAACTTTTGATATTTTTTTTAATAGTGGGTGCAGGACGCTATAGTTCATTAATGTAAGTGAGGATAGCAAAATAAAGTAAACTGTGACATATTATACCCAAAAATTCATACAGTGGACTACCAGTAAAACCGATAAAAAATTTGGGACCAAAAATGATTCAAGCACTTTGAGCAGAGCATGTTTTGCTCAAGTGTTTTTCTTTAATTCCTAATGCGACCTTTTTCCACCACAGACTGAACAAAATGAAGCATTGCTTGGTGATTGGTTGAGCTAAATTGGTATTATCTAATTGTGTTCTTAAATTTAACATCTGACAGCTATTCAACCGAATTCATTACATACCTTTCTATCAAAGTTATCTGACATTATCAAGATGAGTTTGTTCTGACAGTTTAACTCTGAGTTCTTGTCATATTTTATTACCATTTTCTAAACTATAGTGAATAAACTGTGATAATGTGAGAAATGTTGAAGGTGTCTGAAAACATTTTGGTTGGACTGTATATGTTATGATGTAGGTTCATGTCATTTGTACACTTGTGTTTTCTCACAGTGAGTGATGTTTGGTGTGTGTGTTACAGAGCCCCGGTGTGACGCGTCTGTACTCTCCTCCCTTCGTCCTGGCTCCGTGGCGCAGCAAACCGGCCGAGGCGGGCGACGTGTGTTGGGACGCTCCCTCGCGCTGTAACGTTCTGTTCGTGGGATACTGTCTGTCTCACGACCAGCGCTGGATCCTGGGCTCCTGCACGGATCAGCAGGGCGAGCTGCTGGAGACCTGCGTCATCAACATCCACCTGCCCAACAGGTGAGGCCTGTTCTCTCCAGCTCACCTGCCTTCTGTTCCGGCTAAACAAACACAGCCTCTTCTCTCTTCACTCGCAGAGCCCGGCGGCCCAAGGTTTCTCCTCGGAAAACTGGCCTCCAGAAGTTATGGGAATGGTGCGTGGGCGTTATGCAGATGACATCACTGCCGTGGAGGATCGTGATTGGTCGTTTGGGAAGACTGGGCCATGGGGAACTGAAAGGTGTGCATGTTTACAGTGTTTTTCAGCTGCTTACACACAAAATCTTTACTTGTCATACAATTTCTGAAAGCTGACACTCAAACAGCAGAAGCACACACCAAATCTGCAAAACATACACTAATTCTCAGCCTTTTTCAATTTCATAAAACACCTTTTGCTAAACACAACAGTTCTCTATGAAACAAACACAAATCTAACAGGAATTACAGTTTTTTTTTTCCAGCTGCTTACACACATTTTTAAAACTTTGCCTGTCAAAGGTGTGCAAAGGTGTCTGCAA